>JAHQCQ010004625.1:0-17572 GCA_023539305.1 Ilex asprella | reverse complement strand
TATATATATATATATATATAATTTAAAATTACGTTTATCTTACGATACATGATACGATATGATACACTAATTTTAAAATATGATATGTCTTCCGATACACAATTTGACAATTATGATAGCAAGTGCATTATCTTCATAGAATATGAAAAATCCTTTAGTTCAATCCACCACATTATTCAGAATCAAACTTAAAATACATTTTCTAGGCATAATAAACTGTGAGTACAACTCTCATCTTATTGCATCGTTGTGCATGTATAGCTCGGGTATTTGAAACCTTACGTCCCAGCTGATGGTATGGTCTAAATGAGTGTTTCATTATAGAAACGGCTGGTTTCATACCGGAGATTACAGATGGGTTTTAGAATTCTCGCTCCTGATCTTCCATTACAACATTGTGGAATTTCTCCAGCAGCGCCATCTAGGCAATCGCTACATTGGAGCTCTGATAAATCAGGAGTAGTGCACTGGGAATGTGCGTATATCGTTTGAAAGTCAGGACCACTCGTGTTCCCAGAAGCAAACTTACGTACAGAACCACCTGATGCTGCTTGTCTCCGTAGGCTGTCCAACAAGGTCCTCAGTGCCTGATCAAACTTAGCCACATCGGAAACATTATTGAGGTTGTACAGATATGAAGAAGATAGAGTTTGGACAGTGTTGAATATAGAGTAATTTGAGAACCGTAACATACAGTTATCATTCCATCCAATTGCAACTTTGTAGTATGGACAACTACGAGTAGAGTCATTGACACAACTACGACAGATATCCAGCTCAACATCTCCTCGACAAAGCGCAATGGCGTTAACTCTATCAGAGTTTTGGCCAACTGAGGAATTGTAAAAGCCGTATCGGTCAATATTGGAGGAGAGGGAGGAGACGAGGGTGTTCTTATTTGCCTCATTCATGCTGTTCTTATACCGCTGTTTCAGTAGCTATATAATGGTGAAGGATTAACTAATAACTGCAGTATATATATACATCAAGCTGCACTGTTATTATCATTTAAGTACATAAGAAATGTTCAAATGTTCATTGTTGACAAATCTAGGATAAAGTATTCTTGGTATTTCAATTATGTGTTTTGTGTCAATTTAATCCCTTAAGTTTTTAATTTACCAAAAATCTATGTTGAAATGTCAACCTAACCCGATTGTGTATGGAAAAAGTGGTGCATGTGATAGAAGTCAATGAGGGAAATTGGGAAGTGGGTTTCCCATCCTTGACCTTCTCAACAGCCTAGCTAGCTCCTTGATTTCAAGACGTGTTTGATGTTTTCTTTAGCATTGAAGGCTTGTAAACGGACAAAATTGAAAGAATGGGAATTAGAGTAACACAACTTGAAAATTTGAAGGACCAGACAAACTCTCAAATGTAGAAAAGACCTCCGGCATGATGGTAGTAAAGTAGTTGATCTATAAAGGGGTTATAGACTGAGGCATAAGTGGTGTAAATATCATGCATCACATAAGCCTGCCACTCATGAATGTATCTATGTATTCTAACTAAACTTGAAAAACTTTTCATTAATCAATATACCCTTATTAAAATAGTTAATGAAATGCCAAAAAACCTAAATTTTATTTTATTTATCTTTGTATCAACGTCTACATTTATTTTATGAATTTAGATATATTAGAAATAATTTACAAAAAAATAATAATATTGTAGCTTGTAATGTTCAAATGTTTGAAAAACTTTTAAATCATTATATCAACCTTATAACAATATTAAGGCGATGTTGTCCTTCTAAATTAAAATATAAACTATATATTTTTTATTTTTTATTGAATTTATCTTAAATAACCATTTTAGTTATACAATGTGATTTGACAATAAAAATATAAATTTGTAAACAAATGCTTTATGTTCTTTAATAGTTTTCATCAAATTTTCATTATTTAATTTGTTCAAGTGCAACGTACGTGAAGTTTTGTTAGTATTTATATATGCAAACATCCCCCATAGCATAAAAAAGTAGACACAAAAATGAGGAAGCGAATAGATCAAATCACTCGGATCAACAACAAAAAGCAATATTATTTAGACTTAATTTATTGGTCTAGTTAGTTGACTAAATTACTTACTACCATTAGATTAACAGTTCATTTTTGTATTTTTTGGGATCCCTACGGCCAGTTAAATTGTTCTTATAGATTAGGTCAACAAATTAAGTCGACAAACTAAGTTCAAATAATATTATTGCATGAACAAAAAGAAACACCAAGAAACAACCTCAAAGTGCTATAGAGATGAGCTGAAAATGTCATTAGAGGTTGGCTCGTTGTCAATAAAGAATGATATCTACCTCCATTCTTTAAAAGCAACGTAAAAACAAAGAACGTTAAAAGAGTGTAATGCATTAAGAGACAGCAAATGAGAGAAGTGTTTTTGGTTTTGTCTTAAAGTGTGCATCAATTGTTCTTAAACATAATGCTGAGAGGAGAGAGAGTGAAAAAAATAAAATAATAATGATATGTTCACCACTTTTATGTACCACTTTATCTTCACTACCTGATGTGTCGTGATCACATTCATTGGATTCAATATATTCAATGGGAATCACAAATCTAATGGTTTATATTGAGATGATGTACAAAGGAGATGTGGAGTCATGGTATGTGCATCATTGTCAGGGGCGGAGCCAGACTTCTTTGTCAGTGGGGGCAACGTAATATGTAATAATAATATTTATTTTTTTTCACAAAAAATAACTACGCCAAAAAGGCAATATAAAAAAGTCAAAAAAAAATGTCAATCAAGACCATCCAAATATACTCATCTCTCATAATTAAATTTTTTTATGTACTCGTTATCCATATTTTTAAGAGATTGATTATTGTACATAATATTCTAAAGAAATTGATACACAATCTGATCGAGTCATCATATTTCAATTCAAATCCAAATTATCAAAACTCTAATGTCTATTGTTAGCAAAAAAATGTAGTAATAATACAAACTCTATTTATAGCGCAAAAAAAAAAATGCAAAAACTAACGAAATCAAAGAAATCATTTATGTATTATCTCTCACAAAAGCTCTAATAAAACCTCAAAAACTCTCATTTTCTTTGCTATCTATTCAATTATTTGTTTGGTGATCTAACAAACTCATTTATCATCTAAATTTACTAAGGCTAAATACTCCCTTAATTCTACATTAATTTTGTGACATATTGACCATATAAAATTATGGTTTGTGAGCAATACGAATAGTTAGAGAGATTTATCCAAATATGAAAAATGGAAGTCATTGACGAAAAATTATCGAGTTTAATCCAAACCAAACCTTTTTTGGTGATCGAGTTTGACGCAAATCAAACCCTTTTTTTGGTGTATTCCTTAATCTAGTCATTCATGCAATTTTAGTGGGAGTTAATTAAATTGTGATTTCATTTGATACGTTGGATTCAAGAGGAAAGTCATAAACGGCTAGGATAACTTTATTTCAATTAACACGGTGGATTCAATAGCTGGACAGAGTAATCAAATTCACTAGCCAACACATGGGCCCTACTAGACCTGTATGTCTACTAAAATACAAAATAGCCTAGACCCATCCACAATTTATCTACACAAATACCCTAAATCTTCTAAAATTTTTCAGTGGGGGCAGTATCTTAAAAGTTTGAAAATTATAAATACATCCCAAAGGTTTTTAAAATTGCAGTGGGGGCAGCTGCCCCCACTGCCCCCACTGTAGATCTGCCCCTGATCATTGTTGAAAATGAAATAAACGAATCTTATGGTTATATATATATTTTGTCACCCTTTTTCTAGTGTCATCTATGGTGGCAGTATTGTTATGGTAGATTCATGTTGGCTAAAGGTGGGGGGGGGGTGCTACAAGCCCATTACCCTCTACCTGGGATTGATTTCTCTGATGAGAAGATAAAAATGAAAAAATATGCAAAATGGATCCATGAACACTTGGATCGAATAATCTATTAAATGTTAGTCTAGTCTTTATTTCTTTTAGCAATTTGGGTAGAACGTGATTCGTGATTGTTTTGTTGTTTATTTGTTACTTAAGTTTAATGTAGTTCACCTTTTTAATATACTACATATTTTGATTTTCATGAATATTGAAGCACATTCATTAAATTTTAGTACATTAAATTATTCTCTCCGTACATATTTGAGTACAAAAGGATCAACCAAAAGCTAATAGTCCTTTGTTTTTTTAGATATAGATACGTCACACAAGTCACTTTCTCATGATCTGGGATTGTGATTGAAAACAATTTTGCAAGTTGTTTACTTGGTTGGATTAAGTAGTGGATTTTGTAGCCCCTGATAAAACTCATGCGCCGTAATGATTTGATTTTCTAAGAAATGTCATCTTATTCAAACATTGGTTTTGCTTACAAATGACTAAAAACCTACCTTACAATCTTATTGAGTTAGTAAATCCAATCCAATTGTAACCATTTATGTGATCAAAACATGCTTTGGGAACTTGCATCAAACAATCTTTAACATAAATAGTATGCTGCTCAAATTGAATCCCAATTAACCCATCTCAAATGAGTTGCACCTCAAGTAAGTCCCCTATAAACAACTCTACATGCAGTCTTATTAATCATCGTAAACCATAGCCATGTCAAAATAGTTATCCAATATTAGCACACTAAAATTCATATCACACAGTCTACAACCAATGTGAAATTAATTATACCGCAAGACTTGAGAACATAATATTTTGAGAAAACAATACAAACGTACAACAATAGAACACATCGGAATAAAAAAAACAAATATTTTCACACACAGGGTGATTCCTCTTCTAATTTGAACCTAAAAAGTGTCAATATTTTTTGTCACTGTCATTTGAAATCTAATATATTAACGGGGATATAACTCAGTAATTGAAACCTCATTCACTGACCCAGAACCAGACTCATTTTTCGATTGACTACCTTGAGTTGCCCCTGAATCATGCTCTCGAAGCAATGGCATTCCTACATCAATGGTACTCTCCATAAAAAATGCAGGCTTTGAAGGTACTTGGAGAGATAGCGAGAAGCTATTAAGCATAAGAGCAACTGAAGCCATGGTTGGTCTATCTACTACATTTTCCTGAACGCATAGCAACCCAATATGTATGCATCTCATTGTATCATGTACTGCACTTGGCCGAGCCCTCATTAACGGATCTACCAAATTTGAAGCTGTTCCTTCCCTCCAATGTTTCCAAGCCTGTGAACATTCAATATATGTAGTTAAAAGCTATGGTTTTATATTTAATGGCAATTGTAATTCTCATCCTTATTCATACTTACATGGCTTAGAAGGTCCTTTTCCTTCCTCCCGTGTTCAAAATTGTTTTTCTTCTGACCACTTAAAATTTCTAGAACTAATACTCCAAAGCAAAAGACATCTGACTTAACTGAAAACTGGCCATGTCTTGCATACTCCGGTGCCATATAACCACTGCAATTATTAAGTTATAATATTTTATTAGTTTTAAAATTGAAGACCATGTCTATACCTCAAGTTCTTTTCCTAGAGGTTCCCAAACAATTACTTTGCATATCCAACATTGTACTCAAACAAATATTTTTTCCATTTGTTTCTTACTGAAGATACATGGTAAGAATTTTGTATTTTTTGTAATGTACACATCCAAATGAAACAAATGTTGGTTAAATACCTGTTTGATACTTGATTAGTTGAGTTAATACTCACCGGGTCCCGGCAATCCTCCTCGTAATCCCTTGACTCTCATCAAGGGGAAAAAGTCTTGCCATCCCAAAATCTGCAATTTTTGGGTTCATCTCTTCATCTAATAAAATGTTGCTAGCTTTGAGATCCCGATGAATGATCCGAAGTCTAGAATCTACATGAAGATAGAGAAGTCCCCTAGCGATGCCTCTTATGATTTTGTAGCGCACATCCCAACCCAAATATGCTCGTTTGATGGGATCTGCATATCCGACCAAGCATAAGGATTAATTATAGCTCTACTAAATATCAATTCTTTTAGATAACAATGGTATCACATGGATTTCATTTTTGTGCTTGATGTTAACATAAAAGCTTGAAGTCTGGATGTTTTATGCTTGCTTTTCTGAATCGAGTCGATAAAGATAAGCACTATGTTGAAGCAACATAGATATCATACCAAATATGAAATGATCAAGACTTGCATTGGGTAAGAACTCATATATGAGAAGTCTTTCAGTCCTTTCGAGGCAGAAGCCTAAGAGCCTAACCAAATTCTTGTGTTGAAGCTTCGCCATCAACAAGACTTCATTCTTAAATTCCAGGTCACCTTGTTTGGAATTCTTGGACAGCCTCTTCACAGCTATTTCTTGCCCATTTGAAAGCCTACCCTGCAAAAAAATCAACACCAATATTAATTTAATTACTTCTCTTAAGGGATGCAAATTGTTTGATGAGACACAACTTGAAAGATTTTCATAGAACAATTTTCTTTTACCTTGTAAACAACCCCAAATCCACCTTTTCCAAGCTTATTACTATCGGAGAAGTTACTTGTTGCGAGTCTTGTAGAACCAAAGTCGTACTGCAAGAATTGTACATTGTTGTCTTTGTCCATGGCTTCACAAGAAATAAACCACAAATTTTGAAGTAAGAGGAAGCACAAAGATATAGTTATGCATTACATCTCAACCACTACAGATCATTTTTTCTTCTAGTGGGAAATAGTTTTCAAATCTCAGTGATTGATATTTGAACCTTTGACCCACTTTGATCCAAAAAAAAAACCTTTGACCCACACAATTCTCTTAAGCTATCATGCCAACACTCAAACCAGAATGCAACAACGATCCTACCCTATAATGGACACAATTGTTGAGTTGGAAATTGATTATGGTTTTAATGTAAAATATGATAAAAAATCATTTTGAACTTACTTTCGTCAATTTTTTCCTTGGAATTCATATGCTTTCTCTTGCTAAGATAGATTGAAATAGTTATAATAAGAATCAGCGAGACGATGATTGGAATGACAATAATGATGTCAGTTCGACTCGTGCTATCTCCCTTGCCTGCAAAAAAGAACAACAATATATTTCGATTCCATTATATAAGTGAGTCGGAAATTTAGGAATTGCTTTATCCCATGGTGGCAAATTGTACATATGCCTCAAATGAATAAAATATATGTACTAAGTATTACCAAAATGACCAGGGCAAAAGTAATATTGTTATGCGACCATCTAATAAGGCAAATGCTTTCAAAAACAAATGAGTGCCAGCAAGGACGAATTCCCTGTGTGGATTTGCGAGTTTCGGTTGGGGACATTGCTGGAGAAACCGTTAATTTTGAACTAAGTGACATGAGGGCGAAAAGAAAACCATTCAGAATATCTTGCAAAATATTCATTGTCGACAATTTTGAGCACTATTTTAGATGGTGAAAAAGTGTGAATGTATAGACGAAAGCTTCGAGAGGTTAAGCATGCTCTTTTATCGTGAGAGATTCGAGATGTTTGAACTGGTGTATCTGAATGGGTCTAGAGTACTTGATATATCATTTTCATTTTTTTTAGGGTTGATGCCACTATGCTAGTTTTGTTGAGTTTCTAGTGTAGAGCTCTCAAATTGCAAGTGTACTCAATGGTCGCACGACCCATTAGCCTGTATAAATTGACATTGATGTTTATAATGGATTGAGAGAGATGACAGTGTCGTACTCACCATGAGTGAGCGGGAGATGTTAGCTATTGGGTTTGGGTCATGGCCGAACCGGGGCGCCCATTATGAGTCGATCCAATTAGAGAATGCCCAAGGGACATAACTCTATGAGAAGTCCTTTATACCCAAGTGATGTGTCTGTTAAACCACTAACAGTCATGTCCTTCTCCAAGGCATCTCTATTGGTTGCCAATATAAACTCTAAGGCAACCAATTGACATCATAAGAAAAACTAACGTTCGATTCTCTCCCTTTCTCTCTCCCTACATAATGTTAAAATGCTTTTATGCTGTGAAAAACCTAGTGTTAATTCTTGTTGCGTAACAACATTACATCGCTTGAGCGAACAAATTAAAGACGGTTTTTTCAAATTCTAAAGTGCATAGAACATCCTTCAAAGGTTTTGGGATTAAAACGAATTAAGGTATGTCTTTGATCTTACACTTTCGCATATGTATACAATTCCAAACAGTTATATTTATATAGTTTTTCATATTTTGTCAATAATTTTTTTTTTTTGTTTTGTGTTCCAAAGATGTCAAGTTTAAGAGGGAAAAAAATAAAAAATTGGTTTAAGAGCGGGTTATGTAATGCAGAAAATATGTTACACTTGACTATATTTGTTTGTGGGATAAGTGCTTGTCCTGAGGATTAAAATTAGGAATTTACTATGGTATTGAAAAACAAAATTACGGTATCATACCAAAATTTATCATATTTTTGGGTATTTTTATAATTATTGTAGGTATTTTTACCATTATTGTGATACCCATAAAAGTAATAAAAATAGTTAACTACAATAGTGGTAAAAATATCCGCAACAGTAGTAAAAAATCCCACAAAGTAATAATTTTTTTTTGTACGAAAGAAAAGTGGTAAAAATAGTTACCACAACAATGATAAAAACACTCATAAAAGTGATAAATCACCCACAAAAACTATAAAAATACCCTTTTAAGTAATAAATTTTGGAGGTATGGTACCGAATTTTTTTTAATGGTATCGTAGTCTAAGTCCTAAAAACTATTGTTTTTTGTGAATAATTAAGATAGATCATATCATTTTAAGACAAATTCCTATTTTTTGAATGGTAACTTTAAACCGTAGAGTCGTAAAACTCGTAACTGGCCCTTTTAGTCGTATTAACTCCAAATATGTAGTAACCCCTATTTTCTTATTAATCTCGATATTATACCACAGACAGTAACATAATCTTGCCACAATATGATAACAATCTTCACACCGGTGACGAAGAAATGGATTTGCACTTGAATTGAAGTGGTGAGATTACAAAGAGGGAAGTAGGGCTCCTATTGACTAAAGGTTGGGTCTTCGCTTTCTTTTAGAATAGATATCTCTCTATATGTCTATGTATCCTTCAACAATTCAATGTGAAAACAATACCAATCAGAGCCAAACCTGGAGAAGCTGATGGTGGTGGCAGCGGCAGCTGCAACGGCGGTGGTGCACTAGCTGGTGTTTCATCATAGAAACGCTTGATATCATACCTAAGAGCACAACTAGGTTTTAGAATCCACAGTTCTTTTGTTCCATTGCAACATCCTGGTATTTCTCCAGCAGCCCCATCCAGGCAATCGTTACATTGCACGTCAGATAAATCAGGAGTGCATTGTAAAAGCCCATATATCGTTAGAAAGTCGGGGCCCTTCATGTTCCCTGTAGCAAACTTACGTAGATGACCACCTGATGCTGCTTGGCTCCGTAGACCGTCCAACAAAGTCCTTAGTACTTTATTGAACTGAATCACGTCTGAAGCGATACCGTATTTAATATATACAGTCATGCTACTTTCAACTGTGCCGAATAGATTTTGATTTGAGAATCTTAATGTACAAAGATCATACCATCCAATTGCCCCCTGGTAGTTTGGACAAACTTGCATGAGCTTATGAGTAGCGTTGTTGACACAACTACGACAGATATCCATCTTAACATCAC
This sequence comes from Ilex asprella, assembly GCA_023539305.1. NCBI lineage: Eukaryota > Viridiplantae > Streptophyta > Magnoliopsida > Aquifoliales > Aquifoliaceae > Ilex > Ilex asprella. The sequence goes on along the minus strand of JAHQCQ010004625.1, from coordinate 7,943 downwards.
CTCGACAAAGCCCAAATGCATGCACTCTATCAGAATTCTCACCGATAGAGGAATTGTAAAAGCCATATCTATCCATATTGGAGGAGAGGGAGGAGAGGAGGGTGTTCTTATTTGCCTCATACATGCTCGTAGTATCGTTGTCTCCGGTACACCATTGAGATCGGAACTCAGGCTGCGAATTGGTTAAGGCAATGAAGTTTACGATGATCTGAGAAAGGAAGACTATCAGTCTCCAGTAACCCATTTTTGTTTTATTGTATGATACAATGTTTCAGTAGCACAAATAGACTGGCAAGGGATGATAAACTAATTGATTGAGTATAAAGTTGCACTCCTGGTAAACATGAATTTTATGGAAAAAATGGTGTATGAGTTGGAAGTAGCTAGTTGTGAAATTAATGGAGGATCCATCGTCTGAGTAATATGGAGTTGAATTGGGTTATTGCTCTTTCTTTCTACAATTCAACCTTGACTTGGAGGATGCAGAGTTTCACACAATACCCTGTGAGTTGAATTTGGAAAGTTTGGAAAGAAAATAAAAGGTTGATAAAGGATGGGAGTTAAAGACAAAGAAGGCATTTGGGACGTGGTTTCCTTATGTTGACCCTTCTTATAAGTCTAGCTCCTTAATTGCAAGACACGCAGGTTGATCCATCCTCTATTTTCTTGAGGGTTTTCAAGGTTCCCTCATGGGCCACATCAATTCTAGATGGTACAGAAGTTGTCAGATAGTTTCGTAGCATCTAAGATTGTGATGGTCCGCAGTTTTGTGGCCACATTTGGGTGATAGATATGATCATGATCATGATCTTCATGAAGACCTTTTCTTTTGTGACATTCTTATGTATTTATTTTTGCATCCCCACATGACAAATGGGCTGGTAAGATGTGAACACACCTTTTTTTCCCTTCGATTATGAGCAACAGGACTTAGTATATCAAATATGTCACAATATTAATCAATTTTTACTATTGCCATGCTATCAGTTTGTGACAGAGTTAGGGCAATGGTGATGTTGAGATATCTCGTGTGTGGCAATCCGATATCAGAAGGGAAAGCAGTAAAAGAGCTGTAATATATTGCTTCGACTCACAAATGTATATGCATTAACTTTTAAGATTGTTAATGTTTATATGTTTTGTCTCAGATCGGTTAAATTAAGAAACCTCACTACTCTCTTGCACTATAAATTAACTTCCTCGTGTATGTGGTAATGTACACCAAAACAATATATATTTGTAATTCATTATCTATTCTCTTGTTTCACAAAGATGATATTTGAGTTCTAAACATACGAAATAAAAGAAGCAAGTGTTGAGAGGCGGACAAATTGTCAATCAAAACTTATATAATTTCTATTTATCCACTCTTTTTAACTTTTATAATATATTAGATTGTTCTCTTAGTATAGTTAATTGTTATTTTAAATTTTATTCTGTTTACAAGATTTTTTAGTTTACAATATGTCAAGTAGAAGATATGAATATGGATACAAAAAAGAGAGAGAGAGAGAAAATTAGATGAACTAAATCAATCTCAAAAAAAGAGAACTTGATAAATTTCTTAATAAAAAAATATGAAAATTTCAAGTGAGAGTTTAATGATTTAACAATCAAGCCCTTTAACGGAGATTGAAAATAGTGAAACAGTTGATAAAGAAAATAATAATAAGCATCAAGAACAGGTAGAAAATATGGAAATAATAAAAAAAATAACAATCTCAACAAATCAATTACTTTAACGGAATGTGAAAATAATGAAACAATTGATAAAGAAGATAATATTGAACATCTAGAATAATTAAAAAATGTGAATTAATTAATGAAGAAAATGACAATCTCAACAAAATAATGGATTCTGCTCTGATAAATATGAATGACCCCGAGTAATAGAAGCGTTAAAGTTATATAAAAAGACTAAATTCTTTTTCAAATACATTTATTGTTTTTAGAATATTATTGACAATACCCGTAATAGTTATTTTTGCGGAAAGAAGTTTTTCAAGATTAAAACTCATAAAATCTTATTCAAGATCAATTATGTCACAAGAAAGATTGAATGGATTAACCATATTATCCATTGAAGAAGATATACTAGCAATACTTGAATGTAAAAATTTAATTGCAAAGTTTACATTACAAAAAGCGAGAAGAATAGTTTTCAAATAAATTTTTTATCATATATTATATTTATATCTAATAAATTTTGACAGTGCCCCGTTTAAGACTTTTACTTGGGGCTTCAGTATTCTTTAGGTCGACCCGGCCACTTAATAATACATGGATGCAATTTTTTACTTAGCCAATGTAGGTACGGTGTACTGATGTGAATATGTATTATTGAGTCATGTATATCTTTATATTTTATTTTATTACTAGTTATTATTTGTGTTTGAAGGCACAATGTAATAAAAAATGGTAAATAATAAATATATTTGTATTCATATCTAAAATTAAATTACAAACATAAAAAAGAGATAAATAAATTTAATCATCGGTTTGTAATGGGAGTGAGAGATGGTGGGCGACAATGGTGGTGGTAGGAGACGATGATGGTTGTGGTGGGCGGCAATGTCCACGGTGGTGGTGGGAGTGGTGGTGGTGATTGTGATGGTGATGGCGATGGTGGGAGTGGTAGTGGTGGCAATGGCGGTGGTGGTGGTAGATGTAGTGGTAAAACGGTTTCAAATATTATTATTTTTTTAAAATACTTATGAGAAATAATTTTTATAAGTATTTTTTAAAAATTATTTTAAACACACATTTAGGGGCCTATTTTTTTCTTTTAAATTTAGGGTGTTAATATCAGCCGTTAGATTAACTTTAAAGTAAAATTTAAAACGATCTCAACCGCGAATAATAAAAATTATTTTATTTATTTTTTAGATTTGAATTATAAATTATTTTATTTTATAGATATTTTCCTATTTTGAATTCTAAAGTCAAAACGATTGGTACCGGTGTTAATTAACAGTGACACAACAAATAATAAATGCAAAGAGAAAATTCGTATGCTCCCCAATCATAATCAAAGACTACCAAAGTAAAGGCGGTGACTTTTGTCTTTTAAGCTTTGGTTAGGAATACTATTCAATCGGGTTGGATGGTTTGAAACTCTGACCACTCTGTTGGTCTTGCCCTTTAATAAGCACGCGTAGAAAGAATTGCGAGAACGTCCAATTTGAGGGGAGTGCTTCTATAAAATGAAGTACCACTTGAGCTCCCAGTCAATGCAGAGTGCAATGTGTTATTTATTATATCAATAAATCAGAAGACCAATAAATCAAGAGAGAGAGAGAGCTATGTACTCTTGTCCCCATCCCCTGTCTATTGCCATAAACAACAGAAATGACAATATAATTTACCCAATAAATTTTTTAAGTAAATTTGTGCATGAAACATTACCTCAAATTCAGAGATGCTCAACATAATTGTGAATATAGAGAAATATATTTTTTACGACATCAATAATGAAGCTATTATTAGACAATTTTAACATATAAAAGCTCATTGAGATTAATTATAGATGACTACAATTAGTTCTTGGGTAAATTGTATCAATAGTCCTTGAGAATTGTTACTTGTTGTACTTTCGTCCCTAAAGTTTTAATTTCGTCAATTTCACCATTCATGCTAACACATTGACTCACTTTAGTCTTTACCCCTAACTGTTGTCCAAATAATATATGAAAATTATCATTTGCTTGACGCATGAGAATATTGAGGGACTTTTTTGTCATTGTACTTCTAAAGACAAGGGGCAAAAATGAAAAAACAACTCTTGAGACAAAAACCAAGGATTAAATCAACAACCCCACCCCATTCTCCAACCCCTTGAACCCTGTCGGCAGTTCGCCGGTACTTCGTACCAGGTAATTATAACTCCTGTAAGACTCAAAGTCTATCCCTCCAATTGAAATACACCCCACCCTCTCCCTCTCTCTCTGTCTCTCTTAATACATACACACACACACACACTTACGTAGATGGAGTAAGAAAGAACTGTTGAAATTACAGAGGCAATTCGATTTTACTCAACAAGCCAAATCAAGCATTCGCTTATCAGAATGGAATGTCGTTGAATTGATTCAAAAACTCCAACAACTCCAAATTATCAAGTTCAATGTTGTCCACATCGAGTCCGATAAATAATACATCACTCCTGTACAACTCTCTCTCTCTCTCACTCTCATATAACTCAAAAGCATCGCCCACTACAAGTTCTAAATCCATGTGGGTGTGGGTGATTGTGGGTTTGTGTTGTGGGTGTATATTTTGTGGGTTTGTGTTGTGTTTGTGTTAGGGTTTTCAAGGGATAGATGTGCTGGGTTTGGAGTGTGAAGACAGTCCACTGTAATTAGAGAGAGAGAGAGAGAGAGAGAATGATGTCTACATGTGTGAGGGAGAGAGAAGAGAAAAAAGAAAGAAAGAAAGAAAAAGTGGATGTTTGGATTCATGTTTAATGTATACATATAAAAGATAATTGTATTTGGATGCAAAAATAGTTGTAAAATATCAAAAATGTTCCTTAATACCCTCATGTATCAAGCACATAATATTTCTCGTTTATTATTTGGACGGCAATTGAAGGTAAAAATCAAAATGAATCAATATGATAGCATGAAAGACGAAATTAATAAAATTGAAAAATTTATGAATAAAAATACCACAAGTGTCAAATCGGACCATAGACACCATTTCCCTTTTTTTTGGGTCTGGGGTGATAGATTGACTTTTTCCCACGTACTACCAAATCATGAAACCTGGCACCGAGGAGTCAATTGACTGTGATGATGTACAAAATCGTCTTCGTGCAAAATCAACAGTCAAGTGTGTGATTAATGAATAATAAGCAAGCAATCAATGACAATCAATGGCAAAACAGTAAATATATAGTCAACACAGAGAATTATAGTGGTTCGGTCCGGGTGACCTACGTTCACTCTCGGGAACGGCAACGGTGTCCTGTGGTATTTTATTGATGAATAATGATCTCCGGAGAGTTACAATGCTTTGAGGGGGGAGGTGTAGCGTGTGTAGAGAGCTCAAGGAGGTGATGATCATCCTCGGGGGCTTGCCCTCAATGTTGAGAGGGCTTACATTATATAGCTAGGATTATGGCGGTGAGATGATGACGTGAGGAAGGAGTCTTCCACTATTTTGGTAATCACGTTTTTGGTAGGAGTAGACCTCTTTGGTAAGTACACTTTTGATAAGAGTAGATTTTCATGCTGCGTATCCCGATATTCTCTCCCTCATGCCCCTATTCCTTCGGAGGTGGACTTTGAGTTAGATTGTACTTGAGCCTGAGCTTGGAGTTGGAGTGGACTGCACCTGGTCTTCGGAATCACCTTGGTGCTGAGATGGACTTGAGGTTAAGTGGCTAGGAGAAGAGAGCGAAGGAGAGGCAGGAGGACAGACCAGGAGGGCCTGACCACGAGCGGCGCCCACTTGGGTCTTCATGGGCGGCGCCCTCTTGGCCTCCTCATGGGCGACGTCCTCCTTTGGGGGTCCTTAGCTAGCATTCTGATCTTTGGTGTATTGGGCCTTTTTTTGACGGGTTGACCCAGCTTCGATTTGGCTTTCTTCTGGGCTTTCTCGGCTAATTTAATGTGGGCTGGCCCAGTAAAATTCGAGCTCATCATTTAGCCCCCATGCCCCGAACCTCTGATGTTTTACGAGAAGAAAGGGTCGTGGGCATATGCTTCGTCTTCATCGAAGTGAATGTATATTTTCTTATTTACCCCGGTATCTTTTCATCCCCGAGGACTCACTAATTTTATTTTTTTTATATTAGATAAAATATATTTATATTCATACATATATATAGATATAGGTTTTTTAGCCCACATTTGTTGACTTTTTCTTCCCTTTTCTTTTTTTTTTCTGCTCTTTGGCCTTCACTTTGGCGCCTGACACTTTCTCTCTCTCTCTTTTTCTTTTCTTTTCCTTTTCTCCTTGGCTGCTTGGGCGCCGCCCTTTGCTTGTCCTCTCCTTTATTTTTTTTTGTTCTCTTCTTGGGCGCTGGCATTGGACGCTGCCTCCCTCTTTTTTTTTTTTTTCTTTTTCTTCCTTCCTTTGGTCTTCACTTGGGCGTTGGCTAGCTGACCTTCTCTTTTATTTTTTCTTTCTTTCTTCCTCTTGCTGGGCGACGCCTCCCTTCTCACTCATTCTCTCTCTTTTTTTTTCTTTCTTCCTCGCTTGGGTGCCACCCTCCTTCTTCACTTCTTCTTTTTTTTTTTTTTGGTTTTCCTTTGGGCTCTGGCTGCTTAGGCGTCGCCTTCCCACTTTTTTTTTGGTCTGATTTGGGTGCCGCCCTAATGCTTCTCCTCTTTTTTTTTTTTTTTGCAAGGCGCCGCCATTTCATCACTTTTTTTTTGTCTTCCTTTGGGCGCTGGCTGCTTCTGGCTCCCCTTGGGCGACGCTAGGAAGAGATTGAGCGGCGCCTTTGGGCAGTTTGGCGAAGCCTGAAGTGCTGGGCACGGGTACTTTGAGTGACGTCAAGAGGTTGGCAGGGCGCCTTAGGTGACACCTTGAGGCCTTGGGTGCTACTATGAACGACGCCTTGAGTCTTGTTATGGGCGGCGCCTCTCGATGATGAAGACTCTCTGTGCTTTTGAGTGGTGTCTTCCCTCTTCTCTAGAGGACGAGGTCTGGTGCCCCCAGTTCTTCTCGATCAAGGTTCAATGGCCAGGTTGCTTCCCCGGAGATGAGTCCCGGTAGTGTCCCCACTCCTTTTGTGACTCATGTGTGCATCACAACTAGATATAAGAGTTGGGTCTCCAGTGCAAACGGCTCGAGTTTTAAAAGTATACCTGGCAGAAACAATGTTATCTCAACATTAAAATATCTTAACATGATTATATGCAGGTTGTTTGCATGAAAGCAAAGGCAGAGTTGTGGGCGTCTTGAACCGCATGAGCTGAGGCCAAATAACGTATAATATCGGTAGATGACTGCCGTAGCAGAGGTGACTACTTGCACGAGAGCAGAGTCATAGAGGCCGAGCTAGTATAGTCTCGGGAGATAGCTACCGTGGTATAGGTGACTACTTGTGCGAGAACGGAGTCATAAATGCTGAGCTACGTATAGTCTCGGAGACGACTGCCGTAGCAGAGACTTATAAGGTGACTTACGAGAGAGCATAGTCAGAGGGTGACTTGCACGAGAGCATAGTCAGAGGCCGAACAACGTATAGTCTCGGGAGTTGGTTGCCGTAGCAGAGACTTATAAGGTGACTTGCGGGAGAGCATAGTCAGAAGGTGACTTGCACGAGAGCATAGTCAGAGGCCGAGCTACGTATAGTCTCGGGAGTTGGCTACCGTAGCAGAGACTCATTCCATTGACATGGAGATGAGGAGGGCGGGAGCCTGAGGTGGTGTTGGGTGCCTGGTGAGAGAGGACGAGACTCATTGTCTAGGCAGCATCATGAGAGGCGCCCAAGGTTGAGAGGGAGAGACCTCTAATCTGGGCGCCTGGTGCTATGCGCCTTTTGTCTACACTTTGTTGTTAAGTCATGTTCTGACTTTTGTAAGCTATTTATTTTTAGGAAAACAAAATAATTCTGGACACAATAGTCTTTACAGAATTTTATTTCCTAAAATAACAAATAAAAAAATAAATCAACTAAAATAATAAAGGATAGATAAAATATTCTGGTGCTCGGTGTCCCATAGGTGAGCTAATACTTTCCTGGTGAAATTGGAGTCACCTCCTCCTATACCTTAGGCGATCGTCTGGATTTCTCCGAGGGGTTGCTGGCGTTCTCTGTCATCTTGGTTCCGACCGGGTGGTGGGGCTTATCCTCTGCCAGTAACGTACTGTCTCAAGTGGCCACGCTGTATGAGCTCCTCGATCTGTCTTTTAAGATCAAAGCAGTCGTCAGTAACATGGCCGTGATCGTGGTGGAAACGGCAGTACTTGTTCGGGCTCCTCCGATTCGG
>JAHQCQ010004624.1:0-17575 GCA_023539305.1 Ilex asprella | reverse complement strand
TGGAGAAGATGAAGAAAATAAAAAAATGTAGTTTTGGAGAGAGAGAGATAAGGAGTTTTTTTATTTTTTTTTAACAGTAAAATGTATAAGAAAATAAAAAAAATGTCTTTTTGAAAAGTCACAAGGGCATATTTGGACTTTTAGATTGAGTTTTTACTTTGACTTAAATATTTTACGTACGTACTTGCAAATCTGGCGCGTGTAGTACAATTTCTGTCAAAAGTGACAAAAATAGTAACGGTCGCACTTTAGTCCAAAAACACAAGGGGGTTGTGTGCTGATTTTTGAATGACAAGGAGGTGATGTGCACAATGACCAAACCACAAGGGGGTAAACTAGATTTTGCCCTAACAAAAAAGTTCCAAAAATTATACTTTTCAATATTTTTTACAAAAATGGCTCAAAAAAATTCACAAATAAAAACACCATGAAATTTTTAATGGACCGGATGTAGACTGACCAGATTCAGATCAATAAGCACTATAAACCTGCCTACAATCTAATAACGTTATAGGTGACACCGGTGTTCACCTTTTTTTTTGATACGGTGTCGTTATTTGACAAAGGAGTAGGTATTGCGACTCTTTTGACGTTCACTGCATTTGACGAAGAAGAATAGGGAGAATGAGTTGAGAAAATGGTGGAAGAAGCTGGAGAACCAGACTGTTTGAGGAAGAAGAAGTGAGAGCAAAAGGAATATCTAATTTTGAAGTAAATATTGAATACAACGGTGATACCATGTCACAATTGAGGACATGGTATCACCAATCAATTATAAAACCCTAAATGGGAAAGATGAACTCCACTTGGAATTACATGGCAAGAGAGTGGGAAGTTATTTGTTTACATGGCAAGTTAGTTATTGATTTTTGTGGGGTCTATGTACTTATTTGTTATAATATTATTAGTTGGTGATACCACATCACCTTGCCACGTGGTATCACCGTTGTAATGAATATTTTTTCCTAATTTTGATGTGGAGGAGCAGAAACGATGTCGTTTCTGGTAGGGTTTTTAAATAAAAAAAAATTGCAAAAACGCAAAAAAACGCCTCAAATGATGCCGCTGAATTAAACCACAAAGTTATGCGGTAACTCACTTACCGTAGAGGAGCCAAGCCCGCAAAACCAGACCTTCCCCTCTCTCTCTCTCTCTCTCTCTCTCTCTCTCTCTCTCTCTTGACTACAAACCAAATTCTATTATTGTAATTTGTAAGTTCTTTTCACCACAATCATCTCATATATGTGTTATATATTCTTACGAATTGTCTTTCTAGAAATATATGCATACATGTGTGTGTCTATTTTTGTGTATATGTCTGTGCCAATCCTTGTACTGTCAGCAGCATCATAATCTTCATCATCTTGTGATGGCTTTGACTATACTTCTTAGTTTTATATATGACAGGCTTTAATTGGAAATCTGAAGATCGATTGCTTAGATTATTGTGATTTGAAAGTAAACTGTCAGGGTTTGGAAAATTATTTGAGAAATTTTATCCTCAAAGAATGACATAAGACTCATTCTCATAAATTCTTTGATTAATTCATTAAAATTTTCATCAATTTGAAGTTATAGAAGGAGAATATCATTAAGTAAGAAAAAATTTACCCAAAGGAATGATGATTCAATTTCTTTCTTAGCCCGTGCTATATTGTTTTGTCTTTCTTTTTTTTTTTTTTCCCGAAAGAAGCTTTTCTGTTCATTTCATCCTTACAACAGGGAACTAAATTTCGTTTCAAAATGATGGAAACGTCTGTAACGTTCCCGTTTCCATAGAAACTGAAATAAATCATTGATTGAATATCAAAATTCCTTTGTTTTGAGATTTTTCGAGGTGTTTCAGCAAGTTTCAACCTATGTTTCGGTATATTTTGACCAATGTTGTAGAAATAAATTTGCAAATTTTTCTTTGTTTTCATCTTGTTTCCGAAACAATACCAAAACTTCTATGCACCAAAACGAAATTTTTATCATTGTCTTACAAATACTGTTATATATGAATGTGCAAGCTTAGCTGACATGAGGGTCAATCAGGTTTGAAGAGGACTGCCCTACTTGAGTCCATTATCTGAAGTGAGAATGGCCGGCCAACAGAATGTGAAGCAGCTTGAGGAATGCTCAGTGTCCAAGTCAGTTTTTTCTCCACTTATTATTTGCCTGCTGAGTAAATAGTTGATGTTTATTCCTTGTGTGAAGCTTTTATGCAATGGTTCAGACATGCAGTATATACGCTACTATAATAAGAACATGTGTGTGTGTGTGTGTGCTGCTGCAATTTTCTTTCTTGGTTAGATGTCGCAGCTCTTCTGTTTAAAGCGCATATATTGCTTGGTTATGCTACTTGTTAAAACTTCTTCTAAAAATCATATTTTTTTAACCCTTTGTTCTTAGATTGATGACCATATAAATTCTTCAATCCTAGAATTATGAATTAGACAATTTGCTTCCAAAATTAGGGAAGGAAATCAAGTATGATCAGAAAAATAGAAATGATATGGACGAGGATGGGTAGGAATGAGAATGAGTATGGTGATTTTCTTTTCATTTGCATGTCAACTTTCTCCCAAAGAATACGTCAATGGTTTGTAATGATTGAGAACTGAGATAATTCAAATTCTAAAACTATTGAGAGAAAAGTAGAATTAGTTTAATGTTGGCAAAAATCTTCTTTCTATTCTCTAATCAAGAATGGCAGCTTGAGGTCTCTTATTTCACTTTCACCGGCCATTGGGAACTCTAATCAGCTTTCATTTGACGGCAGATGAGAAATGACAGCAAGAAAAATAAAAAGAGGGTTTGATGGTTGGGAAATAGTAATGCATGTTTGGTGACAATGGACAAAAGTGAAGTGTGGGATGTTCTTTTCAGGAGCATTTCAAACTTATGCCCAATTAATATGCAAATGATTTCTCAAATTTTCAATAATAAGAAAGGGACAAGCTAATCCAACACTTACTCTGAATAAGTTGTTAGATCTAACTAGGATATTGTCCATTTGCCACTCTGGCAGCAGAGGGCGTTCAGTTCCCATTATATGCTGTGGAAAGGAATGATACAATTAGATATTTATTTTCTGCATTAAGATTTAAAACTTGTCGTCCACTTTCATAAAATTTCTGTAACAGATAACTTACTGTCATACAATGCTGCATTCACCGAAGATTGAGAAATAACTGAACGAATTTCATACATTCCTTTTAGTCAATCTAGAAACAAGGTCAAACCTCATTCCCACTAGTCTCCATTTTTGGTGAAACTATTCTTCAAGCAAGGCAGTTGATGAGTCATTGAAGTGTTTGTGTGAATAATGGAATAGTTTAATGTTCACGTGCAACCCGCCCCTCTAAGTTATGGAAGAATTAGTTTATTGTTGGGTTGGTTATTCAGAGCCAGCAATTGGCTGCTGGGTTTGGTCCCACAACTATAAGAAGATTGCTTCGGGGGTCACTGTGGTGTGGCCGAATGTAGAGCAGTCGGTCCTTAACGGCCTTTGGTCAGTTTTTTCATTATAACTTTGGAAGATGGTCAAGGTAGCTTTGCTTCCAAGCCACTGCACTAGATGTGCATGTTTGATCAAATCAAATGCCACGAGATCAGATCTAGCATGCTTGATGGAACCTAAATTACTAACCTGTTTATCCATTTCGAATATATGGATGCTGTAGTTCACTTGGTAACAGGTCTTTCCAAGTCCATAATTTGTGATGTTCTTTCTGAACTCTTTCAATAGTTTCTACTAAGCAGAAAGGTTGTATTCGGGAGTTGTCAAGTGGAATATGAATGGAATCATATTCATTGATAATAGTAAGCTTTGAACTGGCTGGCTTGATTGAGAAACTGGGACAGCCAAGTAAAATTTTCCAGGTACTGCAGCCAGGTGTAATTTTGCAGGTAACATTGTGATGCTTCATAGTTTCCAATGTCCCATGCCCTAAAGCTTTCCTAGCCAAGTAAATATTTTCTTTACAAACTATGATCTTCTTTATGTGAAAGTAGCTTTCAGAGCTGTCTCTATGAGAGTTTCTACCAATTATGTTTATTAGAGCTTATCCCTCTCTGTTGAGAGTTCTACCTTAACACCTCTCCTGTCATCTGACATGAATCTCATTGTCTATTGGTGGATTTTTTGGATTAAATGGAGAAAAAACATTGGACTGACAATCATATGTCCATGAGCATATTTTGGTTTGCCTACGGAGTTGCTACCATTAGGCTGCTAAATTTGGTAGCCGGGATAAATTATGCATTGCTTATTCGTAGATGTTGTGAGTTTTCTAGTTTAAGGTTGACATGAAAGATGTGGCATAGTTCATCACATCACAACGCAAATTCTATTGATTTTCAAATGAGCATCTTTGTCTTTTTTTTCTTTTCAGTCAAATGGGTAGGTGTTATAACCTTATCGAATTGAATATCTGCAGCGCACTAGGCACATGGGTATTCTCTGTTGCCGGTGCTTTGCTTGCAATACCAGTGGGGATAAAACGCAAATCACTGGCACCTCTTGTGTTTTTTGGCACAACTGGTACCATGATTGATATTATCATGGGAATTAGCGCCTGTGAACGAGAACATGCAGAACGTCAAACGAAGCTTTTGGAAGCCCAAAGTTCTGTAGCTGCTGGTGCTTTGGCAGATGTTGGAGCTGAGTCTTGATGTCAAATTCGTGTACTTAAGTTGCAACTTCGTTTGTTCTCTAATCTGTCTGGACGTGAAGTGGCAATTAGTTAAGGAATTGCCTAATTTCATGGAGTAATTTTTCAGATACTGCTTCGTGTATGATATGTTTTATTGTATAGTATCAGCCATACTGAAATACAATAATACAGTTGAGCATGTTGTCATGGCTGCTTCCAGGGATCTCGGATTGTTATATGCTTCACTTGTTTTGTTTTGCTTGGTTCTTTTTCTTTGTCATTTATTTTTCAAGCTTTACATTTTTCAAGGGAAGTACCTTGTGTAGTACAGCAGAACTAAGATCCCTTCTTGCATAAAATTGTGACTATCTATTTCTATTATGGCCAGCTGTTAAAATTAGGTCGACTTGCCTAGAACTTGATGTTGGTACCAGTCTATAATGACCAAAGTCAGATTGCAAGCCTAGCCAATATAATGTAACCAAGCGAATTGAATGAAGTAACAACTCATACCATACAAAGGTATGTAGAAACAGGTCAAGAATTCATGGAGCACAGAGATACCTCAGCATCAGGCTTTTCCAAGGGACCTAGAAAAGAAAACCACCACCTTTTTGAGCTAGAAGACCACGAAACGGAAGCATGCGCATACCTGATGGCGGGAAGAAGACAAGAGCTTACCAGAAGGTAAACAAACCAGCAATGTTATTAGGCTAGCAAAACCACCAGTCAAAAGCGACAAGGTGGTCAAGACACCCGCCCAATATCCATCAGCGGAAACTACACCACTTAGTGTCAAGTATAATACAAATCACCAACACATTCTACCAAAACTGTATAAAAGCCTAAAAGATAAGCAAGAGAATGAAGTATGGATCCAGATTCCAATTGTCCAAAATGTCTTTGTTCCACTGAATCCTTCCAAGCCAATCTGCAATGAACACAAGAATACATTTCCCTTTCGAGGGAACACATTCACAATCTCGGTTCTAAAAGTAGAATTGTTTCTCTCCCTTCAAGAGGAATAAGCAGTTGCTGCCAGACAGCTTACTGATAATAAAAAGACCAAGGTTTATGTTGCCAGCTGATTAAAAGAAGAAAAGATCACGAGGTTTACTAGTAAATTTGCTGAATGAATCAAAGAACAAATATGTCTGGACTTAAACAGAATCTTCAACTTTTTACAGCATCTGTAGATAAACTTGTTCCCCAAAGGAATGTTTACTATGTTGACAGCCAAAGAAAAGGTCCCAAAACTTGTATTGATAACACATACGACAATGGTTTGAATTCCCAATGGACAATTGAAATGCCCATTTCAACACCTCTTAGCGGATCATCAAAAACTCAGTGTACCAATTTTACATATTACAAGCAAATTTAACCTTCCAAGCAAATGAAAAAGGAGGATCCGGGCCTCAGTATAGCATAGGCAGAAATTGCAAAATTTCCCAAGTTAACTTAGGCAGAGGACAAATTGGTCCTAAAGCATGGCATTGATACCGAGACCATTTCACACCTCCCACTTTCCCAATCTCTGGTTGCATTCACTTTTACTTTGAACTTCAAAGGACTGTTCTTCCCTGGTAGCAGCAACATTTTCAGCAAAATCACCCAAATCAAATAATAGTTCGAGTTTTCACCAAATTGTCTTTTTCCCTTCAGTCTAAATCCCTTAGCTGTGCCTGTTGAGCGAGAATTGGAAACATCTCTCCCAGCAGCATTTGACTGCAAAGTGGCCTGAGCATAAGAATCATTATCCTGGTGACCACTATCCATATCATGGTTCTCTCTGTGATTTTGCCTTCTTTGGCAAGAGTGTACTATCTCAGCCCTAATGTTTCCAAACAAGAGTTCAGCAGCCTTATTTGTAACAAGAAGTGGAATATATTTTGAATCGTCCCACACATATAACTGCAAACAAACACTGACATCAGTGAAGCAAAACATAGATTGTAGAAACCCCAAAAATGGAAGAAAGAAAAAACCAGCCCAACACTGGAGATGATGATAACCAGCCATGTATCGGGTCTGGATGATGAAACAAGTAAACAATCCATAAAATTATCATCTGACTAGTACAAAGATGTTTGGATTGCGTATTCAACATTTTAACAAACCAAAGGCAACCCACTCATCTCCTATACATATTGGGTGAATTGTACTGTTATATCTTAGTAGTTCCATTATTGTAGCAAAGAGGAAACTTAATGACAAGAGAGAGAGAGAGAGAGAGAGAAATATATGTTTACTTTTTTTAACTTTGTTTATCTGTTGTGGTGGAAAAGGTGTCAGGTCCAGGCAGTTTAGGTTATATATCTCTATCTTGGTTTGATGGTGTAGACGTGATGCCAAAGTCCCATAGACGTCATGAAAACAGTATGGACGGCATGCAACTCAAATTACAAACACTATTTCTCCAAAAGGAAGTTCAAATGGGAGATCTCAACCACCAAAAAGTTGTTTAAGCCGATTACTTGGTATCAAGAGGCATCCTGTTGGACCTCCAATTAAAAAGATTTGGTGTTGCTTGAACACCATAAATGTTACTCATATCCTTCAAGACAATTAATTTCAAGAAAATACATAACGATGATTTGACAACAGAATATTTCTTCGACAAACAATATTGATAACAGCATTCAAGTAATGTGCAAAGGAATGATCCATAAACCTCCCAAACAGTGAGTTTATTCACTTCAAATAGAAAACATTTCCAACATTCCACTTAAAAGAGAAGAAAAACACAAGGTTAATGTCCTCAAATCAAAATAGATACCATACCATGAAGGGTCTGTATATCAAGCCCACTATATGGAGCCGATTAGAACTTTTCTGACAATAGAGTGGAATGGTCTCTTGCTTTATACTAGACCTGTCCAAATGAGGGCGACATTTTTCAATAAACATTACGATCACAAGTGATAAGGAACAAATAAGAGCATAACTGAGCCTTTTCCATACCTGAACTCCAAATTCAAAGGAGCGCCACATAGCTGGCAGCCAGTACAAATGAGATCTTCAACTAAATTCTTCTCTCCCATTATATGTAGTCTCCTGCTGATAAACATCCTTTCCTCCTCGGATTCATCAAGACACTTAAATGAAATTGGCACAAACAATTCACCAACTGATGCATGAAAGGTTGCCTTACATGAATCAGTTAGACGGGATACTTCCAAAAGAGAAGAACAGTCCTGGCGTTGTGTTTCTTCATATACTTTCCAGTTTATCGATGGTTGCCTTTTCTGTGGGAAAGTTACATGCAGTGAAATCTTTGAAACATGTGACCACAATGCAGTCAGAAACAAATAACCAGCTAATTATAAATACTTCTTGTGACTCAACATCAATGTGAACAGCAACATCCTAAAAATGTCAGCTTATATCAAAATAAGCTTTCCTTTCTATATTTTCCACAGGATAGGGTAACGCTCAGTGGTAAAATACACAAGTCAATGAAATTAGCTTATTTGCTGTTATCACCATATAATGGAACGTGGAATTAACATAATATGAATTTCAAACACGACAACATCGTAGATCGTCCACGTAGCTCTTTACATATGAATGCCTTAAATGTGAAAGCAGCGCTGACATGCAAGTTGTGTGAACAGCCTTATTAACCTCCACCCATCCAGAAGATGTTGGGATTTTAGACCCGGATTTAATATTTCATATCCTGTGCATGCAAATGCCTGTCCTTTCTGCCAACTATAGTATATCAGCCCAGGCACACGAAGGCAGTTGAATGAAACTCAGAAAAAAAAAAAGGGAAGAACATTGGTACATAATTTACATAGCACATGCAAAATGAGAAATGAGCGGAGGGAAGGCCAAATAAAGAAGCCAAGATATATGCCTAACCAGAATGAACTGAAGAAGCGCAAAGTTTTTACCAAACTCATGCAGTTTGGAAAAAAATTTCCCAGAATGGGTAGTTTTCAAATTATTTCCCAAACCCAAATACTTTTTGAAAAAGTCAGTTCAACTGGCATCTTTTGCTTAAAAACGTCAGTCCAATTGATACTTTCAACACAAAATCAGTGTAGTTTTTCTTGATAGCCTGTTGAGGTAGTCGCGACAAACTGAGGCTTTTTAAATGGCATCAGTTGAACTGACGTTTTTCTAATGGTGTCAGTTGAACTGACGCATTTAGGCTTTTTCAATTTTTTATTTTTTTTTACCTTTTTCAAACTACTCAATTCACAACTGCATTGTTGTCTTCCACTTTATTGATTTACATATATGTCGTCCTGGGTCTTGGGGAATGCATTTTGGTAAGTAGTTTGATTCACAAAATTTCAGTTTGCTAAGAAAGATTGGGGTGTGCATATGCGAAGTGTTTAATTCATCGACAAAAAATTTCCAGCCTCGGTGTTAACTCAAATTTTAATAATGTACTAGTTGTTTTATTATCTAAAATACAAAAAAAAAAAAAATACAAATACAAAATAAGGATCATGCTCATATTACATGAAATATACAACATTAAAATACAGTACATTAAGGTGAAATTTTTCTAATGAGGACTATGTTCCAACATAGTGGTCTAAGAGCTACACAATCATGTCTGAACAAGTGTGTATGTAATAGTGTGTGTGTGTGTGTGTGACAATTTGCGAAGGAAGGGGAGGGGATAGGACTGGACGAAGGGGGAGAGATTGGAGGAGAGAGGGACAAACCTTTAACCTACCGGCTACGGAATAAGGATCTCCGGAGGTCGATAGGGCTCGCAGGATGTTATTGAATGTCCGATTAGAGCTCGTCGGAGTTTGCTGGTGGATTAGGGATCACCTTGGTGGTGGTGGTGGTGGTGATGGTGGCGGTCGCTGGTAGTGGTTGTTTCTGGTAGTAGTGACTGACGTTGGTGGTGTTGGTGATTGCTGGTGGTGATTTTTCAGATTAGGGCTTACAGAAATGAGGGAAAATCAGAGAAGAATAAAAAAGGAAAGAAAGAAATCTGGGTATATTTAAAAGCTGAAAATGTCAGTCATACTGATGCTTTTTAAAACATTTAGAAAGTGTTAGTTGGACTGACGTCTTTGGCTTAAAACACGTCAGTCCTATTGACGTTTTTATGCAAGCAATGAGAATTTTGTGTTGAAGGCTTCAGTTGAACTGAAGTTTTCTAGGCTAAAGACGTCGGTTGAATTGACGTTTTTAAAAACTACCTAGGTGTGGGAAATAGTTTCATAACTGTCACCTTCTGGGAATTTCAATCTGCATGGATTTGGTAAAAAGGTCGATGCAGTGCAGTCACAAATAGAAAATGCCAAGAAGACAAACTGAAGGCATGTAGAAGTAATGGCTTGGACACAAGTCAAGGCTCACACAAGCAGTATAGTTTTTTACATTTACAGTTGCAGCTGGAACCGCATGATGCATGATTAATATTACTACTGAAATACCTAAGCAACAAACACTGTCATGCATATCTATAAAACAGATGAATAACCACAAACGTTGGATAGTAAAGAGAGTACTTGATAGACATGCAATTCAACATTGTGCAGAGTTGGTCCAGCTCGCAGCAGCCATTTAATAACCTTCCTAAGTTTTTCCTTTGTTGTTATACCAACTCGACAATCCCCCAATATTTGATCTTCACCTACACAGTAAAAATGAATATTGCATTGAATAAGACATAAATTCAGTACATTTATCAGGAAAACAAATTTCATTTTCTACGACTGTGATTCAAGGAAAG
Organism: Ilex asprella; assembly: GCA_023539305.1. Lineage (NCBI taxonomy): Eukaryota > Viridiplantae > Streptophyta > Magnoliopsida > Aquifoliales > Aquifoliaceae > Ilex > Ilex asprella. Next base: position 7,225 of record JAHQCQ010004624.1, on the reverse strand, counting down.
TGGCACAAAGTATTTTCCTCCCAACATGGTAGTTTAAGTCCTTAAGCAATACCACGTTTTCTCACCTATTTCCCAATCTAATATTGTTCATATGAAAGTATGGTTTAAATCCACACTTTTAGATGGAAAGCGTGTCTTGAAAGCACACTTTTAATTTTGAAAAGTTTGAGTTTAAAATTCAAACTACGCTTTCACATAAACAGTGGCAGAATGGAAACTAAGTTAAAATTATGGTATAGAGAAAATAAAGTTGGAAAATTGCGGTAATGTAGGAACTGATTTGCATGATTAGCTATCATGATAATTGGCTTTAGATGGAAAATAGAGGGATGCACGAACCCATTAAACAGTCCCACAAGGAGACAAATGAAGGATTACCTTCAAAACCAATTGATTCATATGGGTGGACTAGACACTGCAAAGATGAGTGTTGGACAGTTCGAGCCTCAACAATATCTCCAATTCTTGTAATCCTGACATCTACGTAAGAGAAACATATTAAAACTCCCCAAGATAAGAGATTAACAGCATTCTGAAATCCAAACTTTAGGATTTACACTCCCATAATAAGGGAAGGTATCAAATAGAACTGCTAGGGACAAAAACACTATTTCAATGAACCATATGTGGAGCACGGATCTAATCTACAAAGCAAACAAAACTAAAAAAAAAATACATTTTCAAACTGTAATTTGACATATTATAATCTGCATAAGTGAAATTTAAGGTGCTGAGAATTGTGTATACGCAGCGTATGATGTCCCATATGTGATCATTGTATCAATCATCAAGCAAAGCTTAAAAATGTGAGAATCTCGTAGTATTAACATTAATGCTAAGTAGGAAGAATAAAAGGAAGACATACACAAGATAAATACTCTTTGGCCAGGTACTCATCAATCTCAGCAATAGACAACATTTTTCAAAGCATGTAACCTATGTTACTGTTCAATAGATTGGTAGAGATGAAACATAATCTCAACACCAGTATCAAGATGCATTTATTTCAAAAGGATGAGTGTTATAAGGCAAATGTACACACACACAAAAAAAAAGAGCCTGAATGATGTGCACCCAAATTCCATAAGATGTTGGACTTGTTTGGATGTACTACAAACCATGTAGGAGACCAATTGTAAAGTGGAAGCACTAAAATAGACATCCCTCGAACATCTACTTCCCCTTTCACCCATGGTTCAAGGTCGTGGTATTGGCCATCAACATAGAAGGCTCTAAGACACACCGGTCGCAATATCGGATGATATGATCTAAAAAAAAAGTTGAATACGACAAGAAATTTAGGTACTGTCGCGGCATCATGGAACCGTATCATCCGATTCGGTGATAATAATTTGGTGACGCGGGATTGACTTGGAGACAACTCAGATGACTCTGCTGAGTTGTGTGAGACTCGAAGTTTATACATAATGTATAACGGTATTGACTCGGAAGGTGCCGAGTTAGATAATAACTCGGCCGACTCATTTCGGTATCAAGCGATACTTTGACCCATGCTTTCACCCTGTCTCTTATCCCCCAAAAAATTGAAAAATGAAAAAAAGAAAATAGAGGAATCGAAATAAGTGATAACTGCAATTGAAGACCTGGATGATAATTAATATTTCAACTCCATAATCCAAGACTACAGGAAAGATAAGCTAAAACAAACTGAATAAATGAGAAATGATGCATGATCAAATGTTCTCGAAGAAAATACTGTTAAGCCGTCATTCTAAGTGGCAACCATGACGAGAAAGTGAAATTTAGTACCTAGCTCTAAAAAAACCTTAGTTGTAATGATTCTGTCTTTAAAGATTTTGTCTAAAACAATTGAAGAAATGGTATTACAAATTTAAGATCTGTGGTAATTGAACAGTCAGCCAACCCTTCCGGATATTTCTCTTTAAATAATATGAAAATAAGATACATTAGCAATCAATAAAACCTACAAATGGGATACCTGTACTGGATTTATGTTCAAACTAACTGAAAAAGTATAAGATGTCACCGTGTAAATGAACCATGTCAGGAAGAAAATCCTAGCATCCCCTAAAGTGTTTCTTATAAAGGAAAAGCTTGTCCTTGATTGAAGGAAACTTGTTGATTGGTTTAGATCAATAATAACATAGACTATCATTGAGGAAGAATAAAGACAACAAAGATGATGTCACAGTTAACCGAGAATACATTTAGAGATCATCCATGAAGAAAGAATATCTTGTTTGTAACTATTTAAAATTATGCGCCTCATTAAGATAGTCACACAAAATCATATGATATTCATCATAGTGAGGTTGACAGATGACATGTTTGAAGTCAGTTACCACCTATACAGACACTAGTAAACAAAGAGATATAGTGTAGGTTTTGCAACTAATTTGTGGTGATACAATGTTGTCCTTATTAGTAAAGAAGTAAAATCTCAATCGTTAACACACTTTAAAATTCTGTGCCCATACCCAAAATATGAGCAGCATGTGCAAGAGCTTTACTAATGGTATCACTGTCGAAAGCAATAGTTTGGGCTTACTAGAGAAACCAGATCATGTGATTGGCAATTGTCCAATTAGTAATCCTTGCATTATTGTTTACGGACATTCCCCCAAAGCTCCTGCCTTTAGGAATTCATTCAGCCATGGAAAGTCTACAGTGGCCTTAATGAATATATTGGTAGGGATGCTCAATTCAATTGCTGATAAATTCATAAATGCCCTTATAAGCTATCTCTCATATTTTTAACTTCTTCCCAAGACTTAATTTATGGTTGGGGTCCAGAAATACACTTAGAAAAGAATCTTTGTTTCATGAACTTCTGCTAAAATCTAGCTTATACAGATATTCAGAGTTATGAAATTCTTTGGAACTCTTAGTATCGTCTATGCCACTCAATGACTTGATCAACCTATACAAATTTAAACTCCATCATCCCTTTTCAAGTCAAGTCCTAAATTACGATCTTGATAACATTAAGCTACATGCATTTTCTGTGCTAAGTCATTCTTCCACACCATAACATATATGCCTCCCCCCCCCCCGGGAGGGGTTCTCCACCCCGTCCAAGCTAATTAGAAGTCAGGGTCCTACTGACCTTGAGAATGTAACTTGGTTCTATGGAAAAGAGCTTTTGGCCCTTGTCTGTTTTTGTGTGGACAAGTAGCAATGATATACCTTGTCTATGCAATTGCGAAAGTGGATTACATCTAAATTGAGATAACTAATTATTTGTCTAATCATTTCTGTTCTTTATATTATCTAACAGTAGAAGTTACTTCGGAAGGAGGGAGGAAGTTATTTGTGCCCTAGGACATTTCATTTTCATGAATGATGTCCTATTATGCTTTTGGTGAGGAGAAAGAAGGAAATATTACAGGTCTGTGTCCTCTTGAGTTTTGACTATTTTATGGCTCATTTGGTCTTAAGAAATGATAGAATTACCAAAGACAAGTTATGACATAAAGAACATGTAGGCTTGAATTAATTCCAAGCAAATCTTGTGAATGCTTTTACATCAGAAGATGCATTTCAAAGGACAATTTTGCGAGACTAGACACTTTTCCCCTAATCACTACATCACCAGAATTTGTTGTTCCTATGGTAACCCTCCGAAAGGAGTTGTCAAAGTAAATTAGTAAAGTCTGTGGCTGTTCTCTGGATATATAGGGACAACTATGAAACAGTTGAATCTTAAGAGATAATGAGGGAGTCTTGCTTCAAGTTTTCTAAACACATGGGCATGGATCATGCAATTAAAGAAAAGATTGTAAGCCTTACGGCCTTGAATATGCTTCTTAGATGGGCATAAGAATTGTGTAGTCAGTATGATGCCAACATGCTGAGTCGGTCAAAGAGGGTAGTTTGGGCTCATAACAGTCAGCACACCTTCTGTGGGACAGAAATTAGGAGTCTGTCTAGATCTAGCAAAAACAAATTAGATTCAACCAAAAAAAAAAAAAGCAAGCTATGATATTCAATGCATTGAGTTTCTTTGTTGTATTCTCTGAAAGAAGTCTCCACATTCCCATTCCCCTTTGGACCTGTCCTCACTTTATTTTAGCAGGATTTACATAGATAGTGATCAAACAAGGAGACCCAGTGCGCAAGGCTCCATTCATTTTTAGGTTGGGGAGATTCAAATATACGCATCCTTACTCCCCCGTATGCGGAGAGGGTTTCTGCGACTGGAATCCTTGAGTCCCAACTCACAATGAAGCAACCTTTCCGATGTGCCAAGACCCACTCTCAATTATATAGGTTATGGTAGAAAACAAAATTCTACCCCTAACAACTTTATCCCATTCTACAATCCCAAAACTAGTAACCAAGTTTATCAATCCCAAGTAATTGAACATAGAAGAGAACTTGCCAGGGCAATGTGGATCCACCTTAGTATGGCAGTTTGCATGCTCAAGTAATCCAACTAATTATCAATTTCGAGACATTAAGGGCGACATGACACACAAATGGAGCTGACTGTAATAAAAATTAGGTGCAATAGAGGTGATGATCCAAATTGTAGAGCAGGAGCACAAAACCTGACTGATAGATTAAGTTTTTTGCGCAGATAAAATGAAGAAATAGTTGCACCCTTGAATAAATCATCATTACGTGGCTAATGTCAATGAAACACAAGAGAATCCCAAAATCACATCACAAGCCTGCTTTAGGCATTTCAATTGAACCGCAGAAATTTTCATTGACAGTCACTCAAAATAGAAGCTATAAGATTACAAGGGATCGTACTTTGCAACAGAATTGATCACAGATTATCTCTGAAAGAAAACCTCTTCCTTATCTTTTGGACCAGATCTGAACTTCTGTATAACAAATATTTCGTTATGAAACCAAAAAAAAGTAGCAATACTAGCTGTTTGTGACCAAATTTCTCCCATTCTAAAATCCCAGAGGCCTATTCCCCATAATGGATTACTTGAGTGAACCTGTCAAGTCAATATGGATGTCAAAACACTGCACCAACCACATTGCCCATATCATGCAACAGTATTACAGCCACACTGCCAAGTCAATCCCGAGATATGACTTCGTAGCTTTTTACTGACCATTATCAAAATTTAATGCAAGTCAGAACAAATTTAAACCCAAGCGACAAAATGAACTTTTTTCAAGTATAAAAATCCAACAAATTGTGGCACCCTCTGATAAATTATAGCTATACAATAACAATTGTTATAGGTAAAGAACAAGAAAGCCCCAATGCCATACTCATCGTCTAGCAATGTGTATTTAAGTGCAGAAGTTAGTATAATTATGTCATACTTTGTAGCAAAATGACATCGCCAGCAATTATCATTGATCCCATTCGCTTCTGCCATATGGATACAGAGAAAAATGGGCGTGTATCATCACCAACCTGAATGTCTGTCCTAATTACTTCTCCTCCTTTCGATAGTTTATACTGCAGAAACATTAAGCTTAGTCATTATGGGGCAAAAAATTAACATTGAACGAAATAATAAGAAAAGATATGAAAATATTTAACTTAAATGAGCATATAGCACATGATCGAAATGAATGGCGAATACGGACTCATATAGCCAACCCCAAATGATTGGAACATAAGGTTTGGTTTGATTTGGTTATTACTGGCAAAAAATTATAGGCACCATATAGCGATGGTTTCTTAAACTACTTTTAATACATAGAAAGAGTTCGTTCCACAATTTTTCATTTTGCTTAAAATTAAACCAACAATATAAAAGCACTTCTATAACTATTTTCCAATAGTATATCTAAGTCTTGACACAAAAAAAATACATTTATATTTATCCATGTGTGAGCTGTACATGCAATTAACTTTTCTGGGATGGGGAAGGGAGCGAACCTGGGAAAGATAGAAAATCAAAAATGCTTTACTCCAAAAAATATACCTTTTTGTTTATTTTTCTTTCTTTCGCACAATCAAAGATTCAAAAGTTCAAATTACAACAAAAAAAAATTTAAGAGAATCATTACCAAACGCTTCCCAATATAATCATAACTATGAAATGGTAACTAAATTCAAGCAATTAAAAACTGGTTATTAAGATATATAAACACGTACATATGTGTAGAGAAACTGAAATAAACATCTAATTACACGAGAACTTGTGATCAAGCAATGAGCAATATGTCAGTGTCTGTGGGTGTGAAGATATAGAGACCAGATTAGGAAAATGGGTTGTCAAGAAATAACGCTTATACATATGAGAGAGAGAGAGAGAGAGAGACCTGAATTGGGGTGGATTTGTGAACGAAAACGACGAGTTGAACGTAATCGTTAATGTGAGAAGAGGCTTGTGAGAGATCAATGAGAGGTCCGTACCATCCGATTGTTGCCATCGGAAATGATATTCCGGGAGGGGGAGGTTTTTGAAGGGTTTGGCGCGTAAAGACGATTTGTTGTTGTTATTGTTAATAAGACTCAGCAGTTGAATTTATTTATATTTAAAGCCTAAGGTCTCTAGGTTGAATTCCTGTAATTTCATATTAATTAAACGAATAAATGAAATAAATGAAAATTTCATCCACACCCATCTGAAAATAAGCTAATTTCAATGACGCCTCTCGTCTTATTTGATATTTTACTGACACTCCCGATCAATGTTTGTCTGAAACGGGAATTATTATTGTTTTTACAAAATTTGGTGTTTGAAAAGGAACTTGATGGAAATATATGATTAAAACATAAATCATTTAAATCGAAACTCAAGAAATCAAATAAGAATTGTATAAATACTTTTAAGAGTGTAAATTATAATTCACCCTATTGATTATATTATCATTGTTATATGATATAATCGTTTAATAAAAAAAATTAAAAATTAGATAAAATGGACCCCTTTTTTGTATATGCAGATGATTATATGTTACATATAAATAGTAGTCATTAAATTTTATAGGGCTCACTTACCCCACTTGTTCTCTGGTTAGTAGAGTAGTTATTGTTTGTGCTTGAAGGTATATTCAAAATCAAATCATAAATATAGAGGAGAGAGAAATGAATTTAAACACTGGTTGTAGTGAGAGTGAGTAGTGGTGGTCAGTAGTGGTAGTGGTGGGAGATGGTAATGGTTGTAATGGGTGGTGACAATGATGGTGGTTGGCAATGGCAGTGGCAGTGGGTAAGGCTATGATAGTGATGGTGGTGATAGTGGGTTGTGATGGTGGTAACGAGTGGTTCTGGGAGACAATATGATAGGCGGTGATGGTGGTAAGTGTGGTGGGGGTC
>JAHQCQ010004623.1:0-17595 GCA_023539305.1 Ilex asprella | reverse complement strand
ACACTCTCTCTCTAGACTCATTGTAAACTCTCCGCAGTACCACCGTTGATCAATAAAATGCCTAAGACCACCGTCGCCGTTCGAAGAGTGAACGTAGGTTATCTGAGACCGAACCACTATAAATCTCCAGTGTTGACCTATATTTACTGTTTTGCCACTAATTGCCATTGATTGCTCATTAATCACTCTAGTGACTGTTGATCTCGCACGAAGACGATTTTGTGCATCATCAATATTTACCTTAAATTATTTTGTGATGACTACGGAAACTCATGACAAGGCATGAAAACGCAAATTCCTAGCACTTGTACATGTTTGAGTGTTAATCACTTGTTTTTTTTAATTCAAATGTGTAGATAATAACTCTGTGGAAATGTGCAATTGCTTTACTGTCTGACAACAGTATTTATATGCCTTCGTTAGAATTGTTTGTAGGCAAACTGTTGTATGCAAATTGGTGGTACTTGTGCGTATAGTGGATTCAATGGTGGCAGTTTTCTATTCAACCTCTTCGATATGTGCTCATTATTTTGAGTGTGATTTAATTTGGTTTTGATTCACATTGGTACATAAATTTGATCGTTATACAAATTTCAATTTAAATTTTGATTCAGTTGAGTCAACATGGTGGAGATGGTTGAAGGTTGTGACAATGGTGCTGGTGATTTAAATTGATATGTTAAAAATGAGTAGTTAGTTTTGTTTTAGTAAACAAAGAGTCCCAAATCACACTAGGGTTTCTGTGATTATATTTAAGAGACATTGAGGTGAAGTGCAACTAACTGAGGGGATAAAGTTAAATTTATCCTTTCCTTAAGGGACTGGAAAAATAAATAAAGGAATACAATCGAAAAAGAAGTATACAATGTCAATTACAAGAACCAAAATGAAATTAAAATAAATTCAACATCCAAATACTATCGTAATAGTGCATCCAATTACTATTGGGATAAAGTTTCACTATTGTTGGTTGCTGAGTTGAGCTCCAGATCCTCTCAAATAGTTCCATATTCCCTTAAAACCAATTCAAATAATCCCAATCCCACAAAAAATCATTATCAAGGGGCACATCCAAGTTCATTATATCATTTTCCATAACTTGAGAAGGATTGGCATCGTCTCCTGTGAATTTGTTTTCTAGAGAACTTGTTCTGATCACCATCATTGGAGGGTTGTGATGAAATGTACTTGCCTTGTTAAATTGATGGGGTCGGTGAACTGTTGCTTCATCTGTCCTCACTCCTAAGAGTCGCCTGTCAAATGTTCGCAAGATTGTCGATTTTAAGTAAACTCGACACAAACTGAGCTCTTGTCTTAACTGCAGGATAAGAAATTCTAAAAATGATCATCCTAACCATTATCTCAAATTATGTAATGGTGATTGACTAATTACAAAAGAATAATGTTATTGAGACCAAAAAATCGGACCCAATTTAATAACATAATGATGTATCAAGCGATAGAATCCTAATGAAAAAATCCATCAATTACAGCCATAAGAATATTATTGGACCATGTCACTGTAATTAGGTCAATTTTTTAAATCTCAATGACATTACTCATGATAAAATACTTGTGATCATACATTTAACATTGGTGCAATGCATATATACAAGCAAAGCATGATGATAAGTATGAATTTAACTTATGAAATGAACTAATAGATGAATCATTAATTTGTAATAATTGAATCATCATATACGATTTCTGTATCTGTCCCACTTGTATATAAGGAGGAGGGATAAGAATAATTCATCAGCACCAAGAAAAAGAGAGGAGCAAGATCTTCAAACTAAAATCTGAGTCTTAGGATATGGGACATTAGTTACTTGGTCTTCAACAGTACGTGCAGAATTGGTAGGAATTTAAGTTGAGCCCGAGCTAAATTGTATCCCTAGATGAGGAGAGGGAGGAGATGAAGATGTTGTAATTCGAGTAGATATTATTTTGGGGGTTAAGTTCCTTAGTCAAACCCACATGTAGGGTTAGGATTTAAACCTAGAAACTCTAAAACTTGTCCTGCAGTGGCTTTGTACAGAAAATTCAAATCCACATATAAATTTAATTGTATCCAATTAAGGCAAACCTTTGGAGTTGCACTTGCGGACGAAGAAGCTTCTCCTGCAATGGCTTTGTACTCATTCATCTTCCACTCGGTCTTTCTTCCGCCTGGAACTCTTCCTCTGTAGAAAACCATGCTTCTCTTCACTCCAATTATTTGATTATTCGAGTAAACATAGGTCGCAGAACCAGTGGCTTTCCAATATCCGGTAGTCGTAAGCCGATTAGGTCTTCCTCCATGGGCTTCTCTCTCTTGCCAAGGAACGAAGAAAAACCACGGCTCAGGGTCTCCTTGACATAACTCTCCTGCAAATTCTGGAACCAAAACAATAAGAGAAAAAATGCAGGGGAGTTAGCTTCCATGATCTTGGTTGAGTAGGTTATTCGGTTGTTTTATAACGAGAATTAAGAAAGAAAAAAAAGATGGAAAGGTGGTATACAAAGATTACAATCGAAGTGAGAAACAAAATGTCTTCTAGGCTCTAGCTTGAGAAGAGAGAATAAAATAAATGTAAAGAAAATTAAGCATAAGTAAAGATGGTATAATCTGCTGCAGGCTGTAAAAGACAATGGTTAGGAAGAGATAGTCTTCAACATCTCCATACAAATCCATATTAAGAATGACTAAATTACTATAACTTCAACCAAGACAACTGTGGTTAGACAAAGAAGAAGAAGAAGAAGAAAGGACATGAGAGATGACTATTTTACTGACGTGGGAGGTCCCATGGATTGTACTTATAAATATCGACCACTGGTATAGTCAGGTCGAGGTCATGTCTCCTTCCTTCAAGCTTATTCTGCAGATAGAATGAAACTAACTCTTCTTCTGTTGGGTAGAACCTAAAACCAGGTGGCCGATCGTCCATTACCCTTTCTCTCTGTTGATTAGTCACACATAGGTATATATGTTTTGGATTTGGTTCTCTATTTATGGAGGAGGGCATGGGGAGAGAAAAGAGAGACGATTGAAATGAGAAAAGGCTAAGATCTTTGACATTGAGGCTGCTAGGAAATTTCTATGTTGTCGGTGGGAGACTATATCTTGTTCACTTCGCTGCTACTTAATTCCCGACTGGACAACCTCGTGGAATTACTTAAATTTTTATTTTCCACTTCAGTCTTCTCTTGTCAAAAGCCATGCCGTCCATCCAATTAGAGGTTTACAATCTCTTACTATTTTATATTATCTTTATAAATGATACACTTTTTGAAGTTAATTTAGTGATCTTATTTGATAACATAATAGATCATAGTCATTAAATTGATAGCGGATCCCAACTAATAGTAAGATTCACTGTCAATCTAATGATAAAAAATTATAAAATAAATAAATAAAATTACTAAATAAGGTCCATGTAACATTGTCTTTTTTCTCTAATCTCTTTGTGACGGATCACCTACTATACATTTAGGTGAAACTCATTCCATACAAGTGGATCTTTTAGCCATTAATTGGAGGGAAACTTGATCCATCTAATCTTTAGTCTATTACACCCTACATGCCACATATGTGATTACAAGTATTCGATATTTACTTCCAAAGTATGTGTCTTGGAGAGGGTACTTGTTAACAATAAAAGAAAATAAAATTCGTCATTCTTTAATTTAATTTTTTATTCGTTGGGTTTTCTGGTCGATAAACTAAAAGTACTTCCATTTGTTTTCTTAATGAAATGGGTATACATGACACATTTTTGGGGGAAAATATCAACTTTTGTCCAGCAAGCTAGATGGATGATATCAATATCATGATACCACGAAAAAAGTTTTCTTATTGGGTGTCCAACGAACACGAACGAACTCTTATGGCGGCCAAACCAGCCCAAAATTATGGACCAGACCCAGAATCACAAACGAAATTCAGCTTAGAGGCTTAGTTTAGGAATGTAATTCAGGCCCACCACATGAACAAAGAAGTTAGGTCAATCGCACTATCTTGTGAGAGTCAAGTCAGCCACCTCATGACGAGAGATTCAGTCCATAACTGACATGTGGAGAGATCACTTTAACACACGCACGTCACCACTTCCGAGCATGTGCAAAGTCCCAAATCTGTTTCAAATGCCTGCCTTGAAGCACGAGGCTGAACTTGAAAAAGTGTGAATTCATCAGTCCATAGTATATCCAAGGTATGTTGGTTGAGGAGGACAAATAAGATCCGGAGTGGAGGCCATCATGAAGTGGTCAAGACCCAAGCCTTATAGAGGAATGAGTCATTTAGGTCTTTTCGGTTCGGAGATTTGTGTAGATTCGATCTCAAATATCCATTCTTTCTCTGCCACAGAGATACCTAGACCCTCATTCAATTCCATTAATATATAGTAGATGACCAAACCTATTAAAGTGAATCAACTACATCACCTGATACAAGAAAGACACCTCAATTTGTTAGGAAGCGCTTATAAATTATAGGCCCTACATACACAAATAGGGCATCTCACATATATCACTCATACTTGAGTACCCTATACTCCTTGAAGAAATAAAACACTCAAGTCATCATATCTCTTCACAGTGGAGCAGGTCACTCTGACCTAACAACTTAAATTGTGTTTTGCCTTTGTTGATTTTCATCATTAAATATTTTATTAAATACTTGACAGGTGGTGCATAAGCACATTTTGTACATCATCAAACTCCATTGTTGGTATTTGCGAAGAGCGATGGGAGTGCGAGTGGGAGTGGGAGTGAGAGACGTGTTGTAGATGAAGCATTGGTGGCAATCTTATTTGATTATTTACTAATAGTCCAATCAGTTTACAAATTAATGAGTTAAGCATCTATATTAATTAATGCAAAATCTAAATGAGTTGGGCAATATGGCTCATTTGGTATGTGTATTTTTGGTGTATTAATGTGTGTTTTAATGTATTAGTACGTGTATTTTTTGTTGTGTAGTAGCGTCTGTTTCATTTGGTGTAATGTTATGTGTTTATATTAAAAGTTTTAATTATTTATGGGTTAATGAGTTTAACCCAACCTAATATACCCGTTTATTAAATGGGTTGAAAATAGATTAGATTTGTTTTGCACTTAACCTATATTGAATTAATCCATAACCAACCCAATCCACTCATTTGTTCTACTTTAAATTCATCTCTACCTGAGTAACTCTCGTCTCGAGTACCTACAATCGTACACAAATTGGGTTTTGTTAGTTGTGTTGTTATAATAGTAAATGTGTTGTATAATACATTTAGCCTGGTTTATAATATATAATATATGATATATCTGGCATGACTTATAATATCAACTCTTTTGATAGTATTAAAATAGGCCTATAATATGAATGCATGTTATAAAAAATAAATAATTTGTATATGTATTTGAAATAATCCAATAATAATACTGGATTAAATATGATTGACAAACAAGTTGTTAGACACGATTAAATAAACTATAATCTAATTCAATATTTAATCTACTCATATTACGTCAACCAAACAAGTTTACTATATCTTATTATAGGAACAAAAACTCAAATTAAGTTTCAAAATAAGGTAATTTACAAACAAAATTATTAAAATCCAAAGGGTGTGTGTTTGTGATGTCAGGGGCCATTGTGATTGGCCTCTTGTCAAGCCCACTGCAATGTCAACTGTCAAGACCATAATCAATTTATTATCAACAATACCTTATACACCACTCTTTTACACCATTTTGTTCATTTGTTATTCTATACTATTTATTTGTCTTACCCACATTTTTAAGTGACTAGTTGGTGCACACGTGCGTTGCACGTGGACCATTTTTAAATTAAAGTGTTCAACTTCATAAAGACAGATAGCAATCTTTTTTGTAAGACCAGTTGATGGTGAAAAGAATGATTGAAATGCAATTACTTATATTGTCATAGAATATGCTAGAGTCAAAATAAAAGAATCGATTAACAAAGTCGAAGAAAAATAACTATTTTTCCTTTGAAAATATAGAGATACCTCTTAATATTTTGTATGTTGACAATATTATTTAAACCAATAATAAACTACTACACAAACACAACTAATAAACCTCAGCCAAAGAAAAATTAGCACATCCAATATAAATATACATATGTGGGGGTGCAAGTGGATCTCTCTTTGCTTCCTTAGGAGGATTTCCAATAGGTGATTATTCTTAATGAACCAGACAAGGGTACAAGAAACCAAGGAAATGCATCTCCTCATTCACCCAAATTATATTACTGGTTTTGATAAGAAGATAAAAGCTTCTAGTGACTTACAGAGAATTAAATGGCATAGTGATCCATGGTTTATGTTCTCCTGCACCACAATCTCAACAATCTGAGTAAATCATGCGACTATACAAAGGCCTGATAGTTCAAAAATAATGAAAATAGCATAATAAAAACAAAAAATAGTTAATAAATCTATGATTGTTGAAGTAGCACCCAACTGGATGAGTGTGTGTGTGTGTGTTAGTGTGTGCAAGAGAGAGAGAGAGAGAGAGAGAGAGAGAGAGAGGGAAAAGTGTATACAACGGGGCGATTTCTTAGCATCCCAATTATTTTTGTGGGTCTTTATTTATCATAAGTAAAAATTATTTTAGGTTTTATTGGGATTGAAAAAAACTACAAACAAATATGATTTTTCTTTGCATAGAGAACATAGCAAAATTAATCAATACTCGCGACCATGATAAGTTCACCACGATCCTATAAAAAAACATAATTAGAGCTACATTAGGATTACTATAAAAATCAATTTTTCACATTGTTATCGCTTAAGCTGGATGGAAAAATGACTTTGCATTATACTAAAGTTCTTACCCTTATAAATCCATGAAAACCTCACACAAATATTGAAACTAATTGAGAGTGAATTGAAATAACAAACAAACTTACCCACAAATATATGTTCTAATTCTCACCTCACAAAAACAATAGCAGAACAAAGACACAACTCATATTGTATGCAATCAACAAAAGCCCATATTCTAAGCAAAGATGCTCAAATCATGTCCAGAAGAAAATTTGAGTTATCATACTCAATTAAGAACCATAATTACAACAACACAGAAGAGTATTATAATTTTACCTGAAATAAGATCTAGAGGCCAGTTAGAACACAGGGAAAATAACAATTCATGATCTGAAGAGCGAAATGAGGGGCGATGTGAACCCTTCGTCCCCAACACCTTAAATCCCTAGATTCTGGACATCAACCAAACTAATCTTCATCTTCTCACCTTCCACCCATCCCTTTTTTCTATTTCTTCTTCCACTTCTCTGTTTTTTCCCTGATTTTGCCACTCTGTTTTTGCCCTAGGTTCATCATTTTCGGGCTGATTTCGGCTTCAAGCTGCCTTTCTCTCCGTGTGTCTTCAACCCATCTCTTCCTACCCACCTTCTTGTCTTGTTTTGTTCCTCATCTTCTCATGGGTGATGGTTCTAGTGGCCCTTACAATAATGGATCTGAACCAGAGCTGGGAGGCATGGTTATTGCCGATAGTTGCAAATTGATGGAAACTGCCTCAAATTCACAGCAGGTGCCTGTCTCTACATCAGTCAAGGGACTTATCAAGACCAACCTGGTGAAGGGAAACAAAGGTCCGAGTTGTGGAAAGGACTGTGGTTTTGTAGGTGGAGCCAACCGTACACCTTGGAACCAAATTCTGAACTCTGGTATTGTTGGTAAATCCTCTAACCCAGCTGAACAAATGAAGCTCAGATATATTGAGCCCATCAAACGTGATGCCAGGATAATTGTTCAACCCCCCCAAGAAGTTGCTACTCAAGGTAGCAAGGATTGGCAAACCTGCTTGGTGGGTTATTTCATTGAGAAGAAACTTTCATTTTCTAATGTGAGTTTTCTAGCTCATAAGATGTGGGATAAGATGGGCTTGTTAGAGGTTTATGCTAATGATAGTGGGTTCTTCATCTTCAAATTCATGGATGAGGAGGCAAGAGTTAAAGTGGTGGAAGCTGGTCCATGGCTCTTCTCTGGGCAACCTTTGATCCTAAAAAAATGGTCTCCTAGTCTCAGGATGGCTAAGGAGGATCACTCTGTTCTTCCTGTTTGGATCAAACTGCATAATGTTCCACTTCAATTTTGGAGTGAGGATGGAATTAGTCATTTGGCTAGTGCTGTGGGCAAACCATTATATGCTGATACCCTTACCTCCACTAAAAAGAGGATTAGTGTCGCACGTGTTTGTGTGGAGGTTCATGCAGCTGAGCAACTGGTCAACTCCTTTGATTTGGATGTGGGCTCTGTGGACTCGAGTGAATTACTTGAGATCAAAGTTGAGTACCAATGGAAGCCTAAGCAATGTCTTCGATGTAAGATCTTTGGGCATAGCAATTCCTCCTGTCCCAGACAAACACAATCCAGCAGTGAGAAGCAACATACAGATTTCATAAACAAAGGAAAAGCCATTATTTCCACGGTTATTGTTGATCCGCCTATGACCGTGAGCGAGCCTCGGGTAGAATGTTCTATTAATATTCCTGGTTCTAGCACTGTGGACTTTTTGCATTCAGTGGAACCTCCTCTAAAGGAGAATTTGGTAACTTCTATCTCTGTTATTGATAATTCTCCTGATGTATGCCCTGCCCCCATCTCCCCAAATAAATTTGGTTGTCTGGATTTTCAAGTTGGTCAACTTGTGGTGGATTTCTCCCCTAAAGTTATTGAGAAACCGGAGGGGTCCTATGAGATCCCCAAATCCCCTAGAAAACTACTTGGTAAAGCCAAGAAGAAGAAAGGTAATAACAAGAAAACCAAGGGTGGAAGTATGGAGATTCGCCTTTGCCCATCTAGCTCTAATTCCCCATGTTGAACATCGCTTGTTGGAATATTAGGGGCTTGAATGACCCCATTAAACAGCAAGAATTAAGAAAAATCATTAGCAATCAACAACTTGATATGATTAGCATTGTGGAAACAAAAGTGAAACCTGTAAATAAGGACTTTGTTTTGAGGAAAGTTTTTAGGCAGTGGAATTCAACCTCCAACTATAGTAGTCATCCTTTTGGTAGAATTTGGGTTGGGTGGAACCCGAATGTTTTGAAGGTGAATAAAATTACTGAAACTGATTAGCTTATCTTATGCAATGTACAGTCCATTGATGGTATTTTTGATTTCCATGTGGCTTTTGTGTATGGGGCCAATGAAGACCAGGAAAGAAAGAGACTTTTGGGTGACCTCAAGTATTTTGCTCTTACTATTGCTCCTATTCCTTGGCTTGTGTTGGGTGACTTTAATGTTGTCAGAGGAGTTCATGAATCTATGGGGTGTTCTGGGAGAAGAACTACTGCCATGGAGGATTTTGATGGATTCTTGCAAAGTGCTTCTCTTGAAGACCTAAGGTATTCTGGGCACTTTCTCACCTGGTGCAACAATAGAAATGATTGTGGCATTGTTTGGAGAAAACTGGATAGAGCTCTTGTTAATGAATATTGGCTCCGAAAATTTCAAATTTCTGAAGCTGTGTTTTTGCCTCCTGGAATATCTGATCACTGCCCAATTTTAGTGAGGATTGGACCCCAAAAAGTAAAAAGCAGATACCCATTCAAATTCTTCAATTTTTGGGCTGAAAGGGATAACTTTATTCATATTATTGCACAAGTTTGGAGAGAGGAGGTCCATGGTACTCTACAATATCAAGTGTGCACAAAACTAAAGAAGCTCAAAGTTACTCTGAAGTTATTGGGGAAGGATTATGGGGATTTGTCTATGAGAACTAATGAGGCCAGAGAAGTTCTTGTTAATTATCAAAATCAGCTTGTCCTTGATCCTCTCAACACCACACTTAAAAAGCTAGAGGAAGTCCATATGTTCAAGTTCACTAAAGCCGCCAGAGAAGAGGAGAGCTTCTATAGACAAAAATCTTGGGTCAAGTGGTTACAAGAGGGGGATAACAACACTGCCTATTTTTTCAAGTCTCTTATCAATAGAAGAAACAGGAAAAAGATCATGTCTCTAATAAGAGCTGATGGGTCTCTTGCTTGTAGTGAATCTGAGGTGAAGAAGGAAGTCGTTGATTACTACACCCAACTTCTTGGGGGTTCTTTCCCTACTATGGACTCTTTTGATAGAAAGGTCCTGTAAAGCAGGGTTATTCATAATAAGATTTCAACTGAGCAAGCTCTTTCTCTATCTAGAGATGTCACTCCTATTGAAATTAGAGATGTTTTCTTTTCTTTCAATGATAACAGAGCTCCAGGTCCCGATGGCTTCAATGGGTGTTTCTACAAGAAAGCTTGGCTTATCATAGGTCAAGATATCACAAGGGCTGTTATGGAATTCTTCTCCTCTGGAAAGCTCCTCAAGGAATTTAACACAACTATTATTGCTCTTGTCCCAAAGGTTCCTAATCCCACATCTGTAGGGGACTTTAGACCCATCTCATGCTGTAACGTTTTTTATAAGGCTATTGCTAAGATCATTGCTAATAGAATCAAGGTGGTCCTACGGAATATTGTTGGTAACAACCAAGCTGCTTTTATTCCTGGGAGTAGGATTGGAGATAATATCCTGCTCACACAAGAAATTTTGAGGGACTACCATAAGAATAATGGAACTCCCAGATGTGCTGTGAAGGTTGACCTCATGAAGGCTAATGACACTTTGAACTGGGAATTCTTACTTGATATTTTGGAGGTCATCAATTTTCCCCCTATTCTTATATCCTGGATCAAAACCTGCATCTCTACTCCCAAATTCTCAATTAACCTTAATGGTGAACTGGTTGATTTCTTCTCTAGTTCCAGGGGCATTAGACAAGGAGACCCTCTCTCCCCTTATCTCTTTGTTATGGCCATGGAAGTTCTCACTCTTATCAACCATCACCTCATCTCTACCTGTCAGGACTTTAAATTCCACTGGGGATGCAAAAAAATTAAACTAACCCAACTTGCTTTTGCTGATGATCTCTTCTTTTTTTGTTTTGGGGATACCAGGTCTGCTAGCTTACTCAAGGAAGACTTGGACTTGTTCCAGCATATGTCTGGTCTTCAAGCTAACCCCAGGAAGAGTAATATTTTTTTGTCTTCTGTCAGCGATGAGGAGAGGGTCTCTATAAAGACGGTTTTTCAGTTTGAGGAGGGGGAATTGCCTATCAAATATTTGGGTCTCCTCCTTATTTCTTCTAGGCTTAAAGCTGCCCATTGTTATTCTCTCCTCGAGAATACAGAAGCTAGGATCAGTAACTGGACCAATCGAAGCTTGTCTTATGCAGGAAGGCTCCAATTGATTCACTCGGTGTTGTTTAGCTTACAGCTTCACTGGGCTTCTCATCTAAAACTTCCCCAACAACTTCTTGACAGGGTTGAACAGCTTTTAAGAAGATTTTTGTGAAAGGGTACTGAGCTCAGCAACTCAGGTGCTAAGGTTGCTTGGAACGATGTTTGTAAGCCTAAAGAGGATGGAGGTTTAGGTATAAAGAACCTGAGGCAGTTTAATGAAGCTTTAATGCTCAGGTATTTATGACAACTCTTTACGAACAAACAGAATATCTGGTATATGTGGATTCATTCTTATCACTTACATGGTAAAAGTTTATGGGAGGCAAAACCATCTCAGTCTAGCTCCTGGAATTGGATCCAAATGCTCAAGCTCAGGGACCTCATCAAACCTCACCTGGTGCACATTATAGGGAATGGTTCTAATACTTCTCTATGGTTTGACAATTGGCACCCGAGTGGGCCTTTATTGGGTGCTAGGGATCAGCACATCTTCTACTCATCAAGACTTCCTAAGGATGCCAAAGTTTCTATGATCATTGATAACAATCATTGGGCATGGCCTGTGGGTAGATCTAGGGTCTTGGATGATCTTAGTCGCTCTATGCCCAATTATTCACCAGATTCTACAAAAGATGACCTTGTCAAATGGACTCCCAAGTCGGATGGCAGGTTCACTACTAAATCTGCATGGAACATCATTCGGACCCGACATCCTGAAGTTCCTTGGTACAATCTGGTCTGGTATGGACATCTTATACCTAGAATGAGTCTCATTCTTTGGTTGGCTATCAGAAATAGATTAAGTACTATGGATAGGATCTCCTCTTATGCTCCACAGATGGACTCCACTTGCTCCTTGTGTCATCAATTCCCAGAATCTCATAATCATTTGTTCTTTGATTGTCCCTATGCTTTTGATATTTGGAATCAGCTGTTGCAGCAATGTTTCCAGCCTCCTCAAGCTTTTCAATGGAATGTCTTCATTGCCTGGGCAAGTGATAATTGGAAAGGTAATTCTTTGAAGGTTGTTCTCCTCAAGCTCTGCCTATCTGTTACTGTTTACAACTTATGGAGGGAGAGGAATGATAGAATTTTTAATAATCGGGTTACATCTCAACAAAGATTGCTTTTCAGAATTTGGTCAACTATCAGAGAAAGACTTTCTCATCTTAAATTCAAGGCTAACCCCCAGAACCTCCTCTTAGTACATCATTGGAACCTTTCCTCTGTTCTTGTTTGAATTTTTGTGCTCTACTCTCATCCTTTATGGTTTTGTGCTGGGTTATGCTTCGGTGTTGTGTTGGAATGGTTTTTCCTTGGTCTGTGTTGGTTGCCATGGGTGCAGATGGCTGTGTTGTTTGTTGTAGATGGTTGTATGGTTGCTTGGGGCTGTTTGCTTATTATTTGGGTCTGCTCAATGTGCTGACCTGTTTTGCCTTTGTGACTGGGTCTGCTTGTTGTGCTGGATCTGCTTGTTGATGGGCTGTTTTGCAGTGCTTCTGTGGTGCTTTGGATCTGGGTTGCTTTTCAGGTTGTTCGCATGCTTCAGATGGTGTCCTTTTGCTTGTTGCATTCTGTTCTCCCGGCTGTTCTTGCTCCATCTCTTCTGCTCCGTGGTTGCAACCTCCATTCTCTTCACTGCCAACGCATCCCTATTTTGGAGGGGAATTTCTTCTTCTCCCATGGTGCTTGATCTTGTTTGGCTAATTGTCAACATGACTGATTTTTACTTTGATATGTTGTTAGAGGTGTTGGGCACATGGCCTACACCTTCAATGGAATCCTACATGGATGGCTTCTCTCCTCTTTGGTTTTTTTGTTGCTACAATAGGTTCTACCCATTGTTTTTCTAAGGACACAGTCCTGTGTTTTGTATATATTTTTTGGATCAATACAACTTTACCTTCCGAAAAAAAAAAAAGATCTAGAGGTGTCACAACTGTCTTTGCAAAATGATTAAGAACTGCAGAAGTTGCCTTCATCACAGAAGAGTGGTCAGGCTTTGATCCTGCACCAATGAAAGTATATTGACAATCCATCGATGCAAATTCAAAAAAAAAAAAATCAACCCAGGAGAAAAGTTGATGGCTCAAACTTCGAAACCAATTGAACAGAAATCCATACCTAATAGATCATTTAACTCGTTGGGGTTATGGATAAGAAGATCGTCCTTCAAATTTTCATAACGGTGCATCTAGAGAAACAGAGCGAGATTGTCATCTACCTCCTTCATCACCATCCCAATACTCCTCTCCTCTCTAACACCTACGTTTGCAAGTAATCACATCCACAGAGAAGTCAATGTCTCCAAAAAATTAAGCTTTACAATAGAAACCAATAGATTGACCCCAATTATGGAAAAATCCGAAGTAATGCACGTGCAAAAAATGGAAGTAGTAATTTGATTGCTAAACGACCACAAAGAAAATCCAGCGTATCAGTTGTTTAAATTAATTCCAGCAGTGGTCTTTAATACACAAGTCACATGAGAGAGAGAGAGAGATTATCTCATCGTACAAGTCTAACCTTGTATGCACCTTGGTATTCACCAACCTGCATTGAGAAAGAAGGCTTAAGGATAAAAACAGGGAAAAATATTACTAATAACCCTTGCCTACCTCTTCACCAATTAAAAAGATTTTTGAATCAGCAGATATTTCTTCGTTGAGGGCAGAGTTTAAAACCTCTCTTACTATCATATGTGAGAAGTTATAATTTCCACAAATAAAAATAAGCATCAAATACAACTACCAGTCGTATATATCAAGCATAAATAATTTGACATTTCAAAACTATAAAGGAGATTGCACAAGACCAGAAACCAACTTAGTTTTATTGTGTGCCCCTTGGATTTTATTTCCATCTCTTGCCAAAGTGACCCTTTTAAAATTAGGGTGCAAAGCCAAGGAAACAAGACAATGAGTTTTGAAGCTGGATACTGAACATTTCATTTATTGTGATTTATGTCATTTATTTTTTTTTGAAAATGTGAATCAAGCCAAATAAAGCAACAATGTGAGTCTAGAGGTGTTTCACTCAATTAAACAGAGGCCTTTGTCATATCGCATCCACATAAATTGAATTGCATTCATTTCTCTCTCTATATCTATCTATATATATGTATGTTATATATGCACAAGCAAACATGTGTATAAATACAATGTCCAGATTTCTACGCCAACTTATTAGAGCAATAATCCATAATCAGATTTAACATGTACTAAGATGATGACACAATTTATTTACTAAAGGTAAATATTCCTCTTTCAACTCCGTGTGAATTATGACAAAATCTGACAAGCTAGAAGCACATGAAAAAAGGATTTCATAGCAAAATGAAGAGTCTAGCATTTTTAAAAATAGAAGGGATAAAAAAAAAGCATCAACCTTCATGAAAATACAATCCGTACAGATCAAACAACATAATGCATCAATAACCCATCAACCATTGAACCCAAATAGACCGGTTACAATGCATATTACAAGAATCCATGCTTATGGATAGTTGCCAAATGATATTTACAAAAATAAATATATGAAAATTTCATTTTCCATACCGCATACTATATATACATATCACATACAAATAAAGATTAAAACTTCAAATATGATTGTATACCCATTAAGCATGAATCTAGAAGTATAAAGTTTGAAAAGAGGAAGTAAACAACCAAACATGATTATACACCACAAACAATCAACCAAAATTCAATACTTGATATCAAGAGAGGATCGACAAGAAAAAAAAAACAAACAAAAGAGAAGTCCCTTACACGATTCTGCACTTCTCCAAACGAAAATGAATAGGAGGAAGATAATTTCAGATCTGCCTGCACTATTAGTGGACATGAACTACAATAGGGAGAGAAGTATGTCCTTCAAAACATGGTCATTAAATTAAAACATGAATCTAGTCTAATTAGTCTAAACGAACAACAACCTAAGCTTTTGCCAATATCGACGTTTCATGTAAACATCACAAGAAAAAAAAGCCAGTGAGCCATTATTTCTTAAAGTGCCTGATGAAACCAAATGCCAAGAGCACTCATATATATATATATATATATATATATATTAAAACATTGATTTAAATTCTGTAATACAGATGTGCTTACACGGGTACACCATAGGATGTTAGGCAATTTAGAATTAAATTTTAATGGCATAAGCGGGCATTTTAATGAGGATAATAATATGGAAGTACAGTAAGACAAGAAAAAATAAAATTACAAGAACTTATATGACCATAGTGATAAGATGAAAGATAAAACAACAAAATAGATTTGACAACGTGTAACAAAATATCAACTACATCATATAGGAAGAGAAAAAAAGTACAACTTGTGGGAAATGCAAGGAAAGAAGGATGACCTATGAACTAAATTAATATGCACTATTGTAATGAAAGGTATGTTGTTATATAGTTCATCAAAGTTATTATCCAAGACACTACAGAACGGCGCCATGTGAATCAAAGTGACTAACCAAAATAACTGGGGCATAGCTTTTTATAATTTTTGAAATCTCTTACTGAGCTCACTTAAGAATAAAAATTGGCAGAGTTTTCGTGAGGCGACTCTTCAACTCTAAGGACATAAAAGTAATCTCATTGGGTATTAATTACGCTAGGAGAAAAACAAACCAGTGGGTAGCAGGTAGGTATGTTGATAGTAATATTATCAATGCAACAAGCTTTTGATACTGTAATGTTCGCACAGCTAAAAGAAACCACCTAATCTATATCACCACCTCATAAATATATACCCTAAATCATAAATTCTAGACGAAGTGACTTTCCGGTGAATGCAATATGCACGTAGTTTCTATGAGATGAAAAATCAATCAAGCAAAAATATTAGCCGAATAATTTACCTTAAGACACAAAACCAGTAGAATAAATATGTTGAGTGCAAAATTGACCACCAATGCAATTGTGGCATTAGAACTCAATAGAAGCTCTAGAGCATGACCAGTATTCTAGATTCCAATTAATCCATCTAATTTTAGCCACTCAAGTGATAGTTGTATCCAAAAATGTTGCTAGAAGTAGTGGCAAAAACCCATGAAACATGTTTATGGATATACTTCTACGGAAAAATTTGGAATTGGTCCACCGAATGGTCAAATTCATAAAAACAACCTTAACTTTCCAACTTTTTAACCACTTTAACATATTATAGTCAAAATTCTCAATCAAAGATTTAAAATCGAAGATAAGTATAGGAAAACAATAACAAAAAATGAGTTGACACTTTTATATTTATAACCGTACTTTACCAATTTTAAGTGAACCTCTAAACAATTCACAAAAATTTTCCTTCTTTATGCTTATTTGTTTTTCTTACTTCTCAACTAAAAAAGGAAAAAAAATCATGAATTTAGAAACAATTCATATCAAAAGCACCACCCAGCACAATGAATTGATCATATGATCAATGGATGATTAGATATGCTCATATTCAATAGAAAATTTTTGCTATCCATCTTCAGAACCTGAACACATCCAATTTCTGCCACGTTGGAACCCCACTACCATAACATTATTAGTATGTGACCCAGTATCGCCTGTCATGAAGACAAATAAAACAACATAATAAGCCAAATTTGGGTTAACACAAAACTAGCTGAAATTTATTTCATTTTGGGGGGAGAGAGGCAAGGAGGAGAGAGAAAAAAAGAACACAAAAACAATAGAAAAATGAATAAAGTGATAGACATGTAAAGGTCAAATGCCAACAATAATAAGAATGCACATGCGAAAACAGCAAATGACCAAATCGATTTTAATCAGAATGGCCAAACAAGCTTACCAAATTCTTCTTCATTGGATTTATTCCAAGACTCTCAGTCAATTTTAGGATCTGAATATGTGTCGATTGATCGACTGAGAGAGCTAATTGTGTTTTTTTAGAGAGATCAGAGAGAGGTGTGTAGGGGGAGAGATTTGAAGCAGCAACGAAGTCGTTTCCATGGAAATGCAATGAGGAATCAAAAGGGTTTAAGGGCGATAGGAAACAAATGATTGAACAATAACCGTAGAAACCGAATGAAAAGGTGAACGGAAGGAAAATGAAGAGAGAGAGAGAGAGAGGGGTAGAGACAATAATTTAGAGGTGATGATAGTTTGACATTAATTTCGGAAGATAAGGATGGTATAATTGTATTAGTGGTGGGTAAAAGTAGAAATAAAATATTTTTTCAATATGCTGATATTTTAAAGAAGTGTAGATAGATATAAAATATGGATAAAAATGACTTAATTATATTATTTAAGGATAACAAAGAAAATTAAAATTTTGAAGGATAATAGACATTTAGAATTCAATATATATATATATATATAT
>JAHQCQ010004622.1:0-17599 GCA_023539305.1 Ilex asprella | reverse complement strand
GTCCTGCAATTGTAGATAAAAACTGTTAAAATGAATAATTCCCGCACTAACCCTAATTTACTTTAATTACGACTTTTTAGTGCGGTAATTCTACTAATTCGACTTTTTTAATACTTCTAATTTACATTTAATTGATGTCAATCACTACTCCTTATAAGTTGCAGTGGTTGAATGAATGTGGAGAGATTAAGGTGAATAGGCATGTATTAGTGTCCTTCTCCATTGGGCGTTATGTTGATGAGGTTTTGTGTGATGTAGTCCCAATGCATACTGGTCATTTTCTTTTGGGACGTCCTTGGCAGTTTGATAGGCAAGTTATGCATGATGGATATTGAAATAAATATTATTTTGTAATGCATGGCAAACCTGTAACACTTGTACCATTAACACCTAGACAGGTGCATGATGATCAAATGAGATTAAAAAGTGAGTTTGAGGGAAAAAAAGAGAGTGATAATGAAAAAAAAGAGGGAAATAGAGTGAAAGTGAAAAAAATGAGGAAAAAATAGAGAGGCTGCTGAATCTTCAAAGAGTGAAAAGAGTGAGAGTTCAAAAAAATAAGAGAGGAAAAATGTGAGTTTCTATGCAAAAGAACGAGAGGTAAAGGTAGCTTTTAATTCTGGGCAGCCGATGATTGTACTTATGTACAAGGAGGCCTTTTTGAATACTAACGAGCTTAACCCTACTTTGCCTAGTGTTGTTGATTCTCTTTTTCATGAGTTTGGTGATGTTTTTCCCGAGGAAATCCCAAATGGCTAGCCACCAATTAGAGGGATTGAACATCAAATTGATTTCATTCCTGGTGCAATGATTCCCAATCGTCCAGCTTAAAGGAGTAATCCTGAGGAAACAAAGAAGCTTCAAAGGCAAGTTGAGGAGCTGATGTCGAAGGGTCATGTAAGGGAGAGCTTGAGTCCTTGTGCAGTTCCAGTGTTACTTGTGCCTAAAAAGGATGGGACTTGGAGGATGTGCGCAGATTGCCGCTCCGTGAATAAAATAATGATAAAGTATCGTCATCCTATTCCTAGACTTAATGACATGTTAGATGAATTGCATGGCGCTTGTTTGTTTAGTAAGATTGATCTAAAATCTGGTTATCACTAAATTAGGATGAGAGAAGGTGAAGAATGGAAAACGACATTTAAGACTAAATATGGTTTATATGAATGGTTGGTAATGCCTTTTGGCTTAACCAATGCACCTAGTATGTTTATGCGTTTAATGAACCATGTTTTGCGTGCTTTTATTGGTAAATTTGTTGTCGTTTATTTTGATGATATCTTGCTTTACAGTAAGAGCTTAGATGAGCATGTTGAACATTTGAGGCTTGTGTTATGTTCTTTGCGTGAAACTCAGTTATTTGCTAACCTCAAGAAATGCTCGTTTTGCACTAGTCAGATTGTTTTCTTAGGATATGTAGTTAGTGCTAAGGGCATTGAGGTTGATGACGAGAAGGTTAAGGCTATTCGAGAATGGCCTACACCTAAAACCATTACAGAGGTACGTAGCTTTCATGGTCTTGCTAGTTTTTATAGAAGGTTTGTAAAGGACTTTAGCACCATAGCTGCACCATTGACTAGAATTATTAAGAAAAGTGTTGGCTTTAAATGGGGAAAGGAACAAGAAGTTGCTTTTAATTTGATTAAAGAAAAACTTAGTTCCGCACGTTTACTTGTCTTGCCTAATTTTTCTCAAACTTTTGAAGTTGAGTGTGATGCCTCAGGTATTGGAATTGGAGTTGTTTTCATGCCGGGAGGTCATCCTTTAGCTTATTTTAGTGAGAAGCTAAATGGGGCTTCCTTGAATTACCCAACTTATGATAAGGAGCTTTATGCTTTAGTGCGGTCGTTAGAGACTTGGCAACATTATCTTTGGCCCAAGGAGTTTGTCATCCACACTGATCATGAGTCTTTGAAACCTTTGAAAGGTCAAGGTAAGCTGAAAAGACGTCAAGCTAAATGGGTTGAATTCATTGAGACCTTCCCTTATGTTATCAAATACAGGATGGGAAAAGAGAACGTGGTTGCTGATGCTTTATCTTGTAGGTATGCTTTAGTTTCCATTTTAAATGCAAATTTGCTTGGTTTTGAGTACATTAAGGATTTATATGCTATTGATTCTGACTTTGCTAATGTGTTTAATGCTAGTGAGAGTTCGGGTTTTGGTAAGTTTTATAGGCATGATGGATTCTTGTTTCGAGAGAATTGATTGTGTGTGCCTACTTGTTCGATGCGTGAGTTATTAGTTAGAAAAGCACATGGGGGTGGTTTAATTGGACACTTTGGTGTTAGAAAAACCTTAGATGTGTTAGTTGAACACTTTTTCTGGCCACATATGAAACGGAGATGTTGTGCGAATTTGTGAGAAATGTGTTGCTTGTAAAAAGGCTAAGTCTAAGGTTCAGCCCCATGTTTTGTATAATCCCTTACCTATACCTAGTTCACCTTGGGTAGATATTTCTATGGATTTTGTGTTAGGTTTACCTAGGACAAAACGGGGACGGGATTCTGTGTTTGTTGTTGACAGGTTTTCAAAGATGGCACATTTCATTGCATGTCATAAGACCGATGATGCTAGCAATGTAGCTGATTTGTTCTTTAGAGAGGTGGTGCGTTTACATGGAGTGCCTAGGAGCATTGTGTCTGATCGTGATGCTAAGTTTTTGATCTATTTTTGGAAGACGTTGTGGGGTAAGCTTGGTACTAAATTACTCTTTTCTACTACTTGCCATCCACAAACAGATGGGCAAACTGAGGTAACTAATCGTATTCTTTCTACTTTATTGTGCTCTGTCATTGGTAAGAATTTGAAAACTTGGGAGGATTGTTTGCCTCATGTCGAATTTTCTTATAGTCATAGTGTGCATTCTTCTACTAATTATTCACCTTTTTGATATTGTCTATGGTTTTAATCCCTTAACTCCATTAGATTTGTTACCTTTGCCTGTTGATGAGTGTGCTAATTAAGATGGAGAACGAAAGGTTGAATTGGTGAAGCAAATGCATGAGAAAGTTAGATTACACATTGAGAGGCGAACGAAGCAATATGCTAGTCAAGCTAATAAGGGGCGTAAGAAGGTGATCTTTGAGTCTAGAGATTGGGTTTGGGTGCATATGCGAAAGGAGCGCTTTCCCGCACAAAGGCGTTCTAAGTTGCAGCCTAGAGGAGATGGACCTTTTCAAGTGGTGGCACGGATAAATGATAACGCTTACAAACTAGATATTCCTGGTGAGTATAGTGTTAGTGCTACTTTTAATGTTACTGATCTTTCTCCTTTTATTGCAGATGACGAAGATTCAAAGATGAATCCTTTTGAGGAAAGGGGGAATGATGCAATACAATCTGATCCGTTGAGCATAAATGGAGGTCCTACTACTCGTGCGAAAGCGAAAAGGATGAAGGAAGCATTGAATGGGCTGACTAAAGACATATGGGCTGATTATGCAAGCCCAAGCATGAAGAGTACGTTTCAAGGCTTTTCTACCATGGCATGCGTGGGCTTTAAGCGAAAAAGGCCTCAAGTTTATTTTAATGTAATTCAAGTCCAACAAACCTGATTAGGTGGCTGTATGGGCTAATTTGGATTATTTAGGTGTTTTTGGCTGATTACTTGTTTAAAGCCCAACTTTAGTTATTCCTATTTAGATGGGCATTTGTTTTAGGGCTTTATATATACACACCCAAGACCTTGAAAAAGGACATAATATTTTTATAAGTATTGTGAGGTTTCTACCTTATTGTTCTTCCAAGAACTATTTCAAGAACTTATCAAAAATTAATTTTTCTTGTGGCGTTCATCAACTTATCGCTCAATCTTGAGTGTGGCGTCTTTCTCTTGAACTTTTAACCTTGGGTTCTTGTTTCTTGAAAACATTGGGTCTAGGGTATTGGGTTCTTATAATTCTGGTTTGTGAACTTTCTTGGGGATTCTTCAATCAATTTGCGTGTGGGTTCTTGAATTCATTTAAGGGTTCGCTTCACATTCACGTTTACATTTTCTTGTATTAAGAGTTTGAGTTTCTCTATTTACTTTTAGTCTTTACATTTATGTTTACATTTACTTGTATTAAGAGTTCTAGTTTCTCTGTTTACTTTTAGTCTTTACGCACATGCTATTACATACATTCCTTTGTTCATATCTTTCTTTGCTTGAGCTTCCTTATTTCTTAGAGGAGTGAAGCTCTTCTACTTTTCTAGAGCTTTTCCAAAGCCGTGAAGGATGAAACGCGATTCACTCATTCTTTGTTGTAGATTGGCTCCTTGTTATTTTGCTTTTATTTTGTAAAGTCCTCTACTTAGAGGGATGAACATCACTCACTTTTCAAGCTTTACCAAAGTCATGAAGAGTGAGTAATTTCTCATTCACTCTTTAGTGAGAGGTGAAGGACATGTATAAATTATCCAAAAATTATATTTGTGCACACTATTCTGATGCTTAATATTTATCCCCTTCTTTACTGGATGATTGATTGCATCTAGCAAATCTAAGGTACTTTGTATAATAGAGAGTCTTTCAATGACACGGATGACGCTTGAATGGAAACATTCCTCATTTCAAGGCAAGTACCCCAGCTATATCTTCATGACTACCCTTTAATCATCCCCATTATTGTGCTTTATTTAAAAAATGGAATATTACAGTCATGGTTGGATGTCTTGTAGAAACATTTGCTTGTCTGCAGACGGGTTAAATCTCAGTACAAGCAATTCTTGTAAACTTCTAGAATGACATCGGAACCATAGTCTTATTTCTCACAGTACATCTTTATCTTCCGATTAACTTGCCATTGACACGGGTGTTAATTGAGTAATTAAGCATAAAAATAATAAATTGGATAATTGACTACCTGCCTGATCTTCGAACTAAAGAGTGACTTTTTTTTTATTTAAATTTATCTTATATTCTGTCTAGATAACCTTCTTGAAAAGAATTTCATATTTAATCTAGGAAAAACATCCCTATCTCACAATTACAAATCTTAAATGTTACAATCAATTGATCTTCACCACTGCTTACTTTGAAACACCAACACAACTAGTTCCCAGTGGATTCGACTCCGAACTCAAACTGGATTATTACTACAGCTTGACCATCTGCACTTGGGTGTACACATTACGGATCAAGACAGTGGTTACCAACATATTGTACTGACTCTGGATTAATTGCACAATGATTGGTCGCATGGTTCCCGACACACAATTCACAAACAACTGTCACACTCTGAATGGGTTGCACCCCTAAAGTATCAATCTTCTTTGTGAACGTAGCAACCTGTGTAGCCAATGCAGTAACCACATCAACTTTATAAATCCCTACTACCTTTGGTTGATTGATTCATGTAGAGGACCACTGATAATCATTGGCAGCCATCGTCTCCAATAACTCGTAAGCTTCATCATAATTTTTTCCATTAATGCCCTTTCCGTAGTTGCATCGATATTGGTTCATGTCCCACTAAACAACCCATTGTAGAACATTTGAACTAGCAATCGTTCAAGATTACCATGATGAGGGCTTTTTTAGAGTAAGTCTTTGAATGGCTCCCATGCTTCAAATAGAGTCTCGGAATCATGTTGTGCCAATGATGTGATGTCGTTCCTTAATGACGTGCACAAAATATTGCATATTTAATGGCCTTATTTCATGCTTTTTAACTCAACTTTTGCATTTACGTACTTAGTGTTAGCCAAAGTTATGAAGAATGTAGAATTTTTTTGTGGTTGCAGGTAATTATAGCTTAAATGATGGATTTTATAACCTTTGCAACTATGTGTGAAAGTGTGGTGAAGATATGAACACTTTAGATTAGGATTGGGAGGCTTGGAGGGTGAAGAATTCAAGGAAAAATGCGTTCGAAAAGTTTTGCCCACTTGAGTGAAGGATTTTGACACAGTACCACAGTATTCCTCATTTTTTACCATGATCTACATCGAATCCGAAAAGTGTCAAACATGAAAGTTGTAGATCTGAATGTCTTCTATATCGGGTCAAAATTTCAGCTCCATTGGATAGTTGGATCAAAAGTTATGATAATTCTAAGAAAACTGGTACTAAGCAGAAAAAGTGTAACGGTATGCAGTACCGGTACCTCAAACTCTAGAAGGTTTAGTGTACCGGTACTGCGTTTTGGTACGCTATGCTAAGTGCCCAAAACGATTGTTTTTCAAGCTCCAATTGCTTGGGATTCCCTCCGACACTTCACCCACTTGCCCCCTAACTTTTTCTGCACATCTTCATGCCTCCTACACACTTGATGAAGACTTTGGAGGCTTGACACTCAATGTGGAGAGAGAGAAAGGGGTGAAGCCTTGGTGTGCAGGCTAAGCCTGTGCTATCCTGCCATACCCATCTCTTCATCCCTTATTGATGGGAGGCCTTTCATACAACTAGAGGGACCCCCCATGCATGAAATTGAAGGCTTTCACACTCCATATACTCAACATTCTTTAGCATTGCAAAGTGGTGGCTACTTAAGCTTAGGAAGAAGACGATGACTAGTAGATAGAAAACTTAGATTTTTGCATTTCCTTCATCCTTCTTCCCTTGTAGTCTTCTTTAATACTCTTGTAAGCTTCATTATTTAATTTTAATGTCATTTACTTCAAAAGCTTTGCAAGTTTAGTTGTCTATTCTAGATTTCACCATTGTTATTCAAGTTTTCTTCATTTCAAGCTTTTAAATTGGCTATTGAATATTTTTCTTCTTAGTTTAAGTTTTCTTGCTTTAAGTTAAGTTTCATGCTTCATGTCTTCATTTTGTCTCTTTACATTGTGCTTTTCTTTCTTGCTTTCATGAGTAGCTAGAGTTTAGTTGGCTAATCCTAGGGAGACCACATATTGGGTTTTCCATTTTAACTCATTTTCTTTCCTCTCTCGGTGTACGATGGTTTGGTTTGACTAGGTTGAGAGTGGATATGGTTGTGAGTCTTTGATATTCTATAGGCCTGGTCACAGTTTATGCTTGGATCCTCACCATCTCATCCCTAGCTTCCCACGAATCAGTCGTTCATCTATAAACCCTAGGAGGAAGATTTTTAGTTGATTGGGAATTCCTTTTGGAGTGAACCTTTTTGGATTAGCCAACACTTGTTTTCCTTTCATTTTTAACAAAACACCAAAACTTCAAAACACAAAGATTTTACACTTTCTCTTTTTGACAAAATCACCTTCACACAACTCACCTTCCTTCCCAGAGGAGACGACATTGGAATAATTTTTCAAGTAAAACAAGAACCTCAAAAGACTCCTTGGGCTTGGGGAGCACTTTTGTTCATACATTGTATTTCGTTTTCCATTTCATTCCACCATTTCGTTGCCCCATTTCCCACATCATTCGAAGGAGAGTGACACTCCCTTTCACACATAAGTCATATAAATTTTTGAGGTTGATGTGAAGAGATTAGGGAAAACAACAACAGAAATCATCAAGCATTTTTGGCGCCGTTGCCGGGGAAAGTTAAGCATCGAGTTCGAAGGTGATTTTCGTACGGCGAAGGTAAGTCTCGTGATTTTCATCACGGGCTGAGGTACGTTGTTCCTTGTTTATACTTTTGTTTATTTGTGTTTTGTGTTATGTCTTATAATTTTTATGATAATGTATCAAATGCCCCTTATTATGTAAAAGTGTGTCAGATTTGTGATGAGTATGGGCACCTAGTGAGTGCCCAATAAATTATCCGGTTCAAGATTTTACATGTAATGGTTCCAATTCATTTTTTGCCTTCAAAATTTTTTACCCGACCACTATGTTACATGGAGTTATTCGAGTTATGGGTGGGAGAATGAACCATATAATATTTCATCTAGTCTCACACCACCAAAGAAATTTTGCCACTATCTAACATATAAGAACTCAATCGATGAAGAATTGAGAAACATTTTATGCGGTTTTAGGCAATACCAAATGGAATTCAATGCCCAAGTAGCCCAACAACTTTTTGAAATTAGTGATGGAGTTAATACATTGAATAATGCTATAATTACTACACATGAAGAACAACATCTTAAGCATAGTCAATGTATCAAAGATGATCATCCCAATGGAGTGCAAATTGAGGTTGAATCTCCCACAACTCTTGATTGTGAAAATTTGATGAAGTTATTATCTCACATGAGGCTAATGAGCCCAAGGTCATTTTTCCATCTATAAGTGGTGTTTGAGATTCACAATTTTCAACTTGGGAAGGGCATTGAAATGGAGTCAAGTGTAGAAATTCTTAAAGAAAAATTGTATACTCCATTGTTGGTATTGCAGAAATTTGTCTATACCTCTATTTGGTTTAGATTTTTGAATCATTATGATGTGTATCCCAATCGACATGCTTTTAGACCCAATAACAATATTGAAAATACAACCCAAGAAAGCCAACCCCAAGTCTATGGATGGAGAATTTAGACTCGTTGAGAACTCGTGTCAAGAACCTAGTGATGTGAAACCCGCCAAGAATAACGAGAACCAACAATGAAAAGGAACCCAAGATCGTTCTACGTTCAGATTTGAATGGAAGACCTCGACCCGTTGTTTATGACAAACAAGAACCTTGGTATATAGACCTCAACCCGCTGTTTGTGAAACAAGAACCTTGGTATAAAGGAAGACACCACAAACGGTATGGAAATCCGTTTGATAAGTCGATAGTGAACGCCACGGAAAATCCCGATAAGTTCGTCTAGTTCTTCAAAGAACCAAAGAGAAATATACTCTCACAATTTGCTGAATAACAATCTGAATTTTCATTGATTTGAATGCCTATTTATAAAGGCTAGTCATTACAAGGATTAGGAAACTTCCTAAAATAACTTATCCTATTTAAGGAATATCTCTTACTAGTGGGTAAAGAAATATCTCTTACTTTCCTAAAAAGAATAACTCACATGCCTAAATTTAAAAGGAAAGTACTTGGCATGCAAGCCTTACAATCAAACCCTAACAAGAATGAATAGTGCGCTGTTACTGTAGCATGAATAGTACGGTGCTACAGTAACTCTGAAAATCCTATTTCATAAGAAGTAAAACATGTGGGCCAAGCATCCTCAAGCCCACTTATTCTAATAATAATAATCCTTTAAATAAATTGGATGCCTTAACAACAACGGGCCAATTTAAGCTTAGCCTTAGCCTAGCCGGATTCCTCTAGAACTTGAACCATGTTGATGAATCTTTGTTGTTCAAGTGGATCATGGTCAATGGGCCTCCACGAACTTGCTTGAGTCCATGCCTCTTGAATTAGACCATTGAGTACCTCCTTAAACTTCCATGCTTGTGCTCTCGTAACCGGCCCAATTGGAACTTTAACTAGATCTCTTGAAGTTGGGCCATGATTCGCATCACCTAGATTATATTGAAATCTAGACTCATTGAAGAACCCGTTTCAAGAACCCAAATTACAAGGAGGAACGCCACAAAGGTTGTGATTTACCTTTGAAAAGTTCAGAAGTTCAATCAAGAACAAGAGGTATTGTCTCAACTCAACTCACAATCAAAATTCATTATGTATTGTCTCCCATATTGACTCCCCTTTTTCATTGATTAAAAGTCTATTTATAAAGCTGGTCATTACAAGGAAACAAATCCTAATCTAATAAAGAAACAAATCCTAATCTAATAAGGAAACAAATCCTAATCTAATAAGGAAACAACTCCTAATCTAAATAGGAATAAGTAAAGACTAAAATTTGTGACCCTTTCTCTAAAAAATGCCCTTGAGTGAATAGTGTCACGAGTATTGTAGCATGAACAGTACCGTACTACAATACTTATTGTAAACCCTAGTTCAAATAAAATAATAAGACATATGTGGGCCAAGCATCCTCAAACCCACTTATTCTAAACTAATAATAAAAATTCTTTAAATAAATTGAAAGCCTTAACAACAAAAGACCCTATCTCTAAGTCATGTCTTCATGTCTTCCATAGCATGGATCAAGTTGATCAAAATTGGTTCTCCTTCTTTCAAGCCCATCTTGAGTGTTGGGCTCTTGCTAGCTTCATCCCAAGTGGATTGCACCAATCCTTGCATTACTTCCTTGATCTTCTTGGCTCCGGATCTTGTAATTGGTCCATCTAGACATGCAAAGGATCTTTAAAAGTCGGCCCACCTTAGTTCTCAACACCTTAGTGTTGGGCTCTTGCTAGTTCTCAACCGTAAGTGCACCATGAACTTGTAATTTTTGTAATTAATGAATTAAGTTCACATTTTAGTGTTTGACATGAATAGTGGAGATGAGTAAGAACCCATGCGAGCTTTAATGTCAATTCAAATTCCAAATTTGTTCAATAATCTTATTATGCTTTGTTTTGGTTAAGTGCTTTTGGTTAGTTAATTAACTTTGTTTTGATGTGTACAATGCTCTCCCATGCTTATATAGAAATGATCTTAGGCCATCTTTGAAATGCTTTGAGCCTAAGCCATTTTCTTGTGAAATTTAATCCCTACTGTCGCGATTGAGCTTTAATTGAAACTCGTTTCTATGTCATATAATTGACCAAGTCAATGAAAATGATAAATATCTGTCTTACCTAGGTTGTTCCTAGAGTTGATTATGAGTAAACATGAAAAGAGAATGAAGTATGGTGTGAAAACTCAAACAAAAGGGATGAATGATGTTGAATTCTAAGAGTTGAATGGAAAATGAAAGAAACTCCAAGAAAAGGAAAAAAAAAGGGTGAAAAGAAGAAAAGAACGATCAAAGAAAAAAAAATGTTAAGGAAAATAAAGAAAAAGAAACAAGGAGTCAAGTGATGGTGGTAGCCAAGAAATCCCATAAAAAGAGAGATCTTTTGGGAATAATGGTCATTCACTTGAAACAACCCTCTTTGTTATCCTATGCCCTTCGTTTCACTTACCTCATTATCACCCCAAGGCTTCATTACAACCCTTGAAAGCCCTAAATGATCTAGAGAAAGCATGGGGATAGCTTACTTTTAAAGAAATAGAGAATTTGATTTTGCTATCTAATGCACTAGCATTCTTTTCATGAGATTATGCCAAGGTTGCTTCATTTTTATGCATGTACTTCATTTTTTGATTATATGTGAGCATACTTTGTTTTATGCATAAGATTCTATCTCACATATACACATGGAGAGCATGCCAAAATAATCATAGTGTGATTCATTGTTGAGAGACACTCTTGATGAGTTTACATCGAAGCTTAATTTGGATAGCCAAAGTGAATGTGAGCTCCGTTGTGTAAATGTTTAAATTACATGTCCATTTCACACACACACGAGTTTGAAAATAAATGTGTATGTGAATACTCTAGAATAGCATTTAAGGCTATGATGTGTTTTATGTGTGATTAGTTCAGGTATGTTGGACCAAGCTATTTTTGAAATCCCAGTGCTAGTTGGGATTAGGGAATATGTTTCAAATATTGGATACTAAGAAAGGAAGTTTATAGGTACCTTCACTGGAAACCATCACGAGGCAAAACTTGTCCACTACGGATCACCTAGTGAACGAGTTTTTTAAAGGCTTATTGCATAAGCTAAATGTAATTGTGGAATTAGTATAGATTTATTTTTGTTGGTTTAATTTTTACATTTTGTTTGCTACGGACAAGCCAAGCTTAAGTTAAGGGTTGTGATAAGCACAAAATATTGCATATTTCATGGCCTCATTTCATACTTTTTAACTCAACTTTTGTATTTAAGTACTTAGTGTTAGCCAAAGTTATGAAAAATGTTAAATTTTGTGGTCGTAGGTAATTATAGCTTAAATGATGGATTTTATAACCTTACAGCTATGTGTGAATGTGTGGTGAAGATATGAACACTTTAGATGATGATTGGGAAGGTTGAAGTGGGAAGAAATCAAGGAAAAAAGCATTCGAAAGGTTTTTCCAACTAGAGTGAAGGATTTTGACACAGTACCACAGTTTTCCTCATTTTTGACCATGATCTACTTTGAATTTGGAAAAGTGTCAAGCATGAAAGTTGTAGATTTGAATGTCTTCTGTATTGGGTCAAAATTTTAGATCCGTTGGACGGTTGCATCAAAAGATGTCAATTCTAAGAAAACTGCTTCGTAGTAGAAAAAAGTGTAACGGTACGCAGTATCGGTACCCCAAACTTCAGAAGGTATAGTGTACTAGTAGTGTGTACCGGTACGCTATGTTGAGTGCCCAAAATGACCGTTTTTCGTGCTCCACTTACTTAGGGGTCCCACCTACACATCTACCACTTGCCCCCAACATTTTTTGCACATCTTCACGCCTCCTACACCCTTGATGAAGACTTTGGAGACTTGGCATTCAATGAGGAGAGAGAGACAGGGGTGAAGCCTGGGTGTGCAGGCTAAGCTTGTGCCAGCCTTCCATACCCATCTCTTTAGCCCCTATTGATGAGATGCCTTTCATATAACTAGAGGGACCCCCCATGCAAAAAATTGAAGGCTCTCACACTCTATATACTCAACATTCTTCAGCATTGCAAAGTGGTGGCTACCTAAGCTTAGGAAGAAGACGAAGAATAGTAGATAGAAAACTTAGATTTTTGCATTTCATTCATCCATCTTCCCTTGAAATCTTCTTGAATATTCTTGAAAGCTTCATTATTTACTTTTAATGTCATTTACTTCAAGTGCTTTGCAAGTTTAGTTGTTTATTCTAGATTTCACCATTGTTGTTTAAGTTTTCTTCATTTCAAGCTTTTAAATTGGGTATTGAAAATTTTTCTTCTTAGTTTAAGTTTTCTTGCTTTGAGTTAAATTCCATGCTTCATGTCTTCATTTTGTCTCTTTACATTATACATTTCTTTCTTGCTTTCGTGAGTAGATAGAGCTTAGATGGCTTATCCAAGGGAGGCCTCCTCTAGGTTTTTCCATTTCAACTCATTTTCTTTCCTCTCTCGGTGTACGGTGGTTCGATTTGAATAGGTAGAGAGTGGATGTGGTTGTGAGTCTTTGATATTCTGTAGGCCTGGTCGTGGTTTATGCTTGGATCATCACCATCTCGTCCCTAGCTTCCCACAAATTAATCGTTCATCTATAAACCCTTGGAGAAAGGTTTCGAGTTAATTGGGAATTCCCATTGGAGTAAACCTTTTTGGATTAGCCAACACTTGCTTTCCTTTCTTTTTTACCAAAACACACTAAACACCAAAACTTCAAAACACAGATTTTACACTTTCTCTTTTTGACAAAATCACATTCACACAACTCACTTTCCTTCACAGAGGAGACGACCTTGGAATACTTTTCCAAGTAAAGCATGACCCTCAATGGACTCTGTGCGCTTGGGGAGCACTTTTGTTCATACATTATATTCCCTTTTCCATTTCATTCCACCATTTGATTGCCCTATTTCCCACATCATTCAAGAGAGAGTGACACTCCCTTTCACACATAAGCCATATACATATTTGAGAGTGATGTGCAGAGATTAGGGAAAACAACCTTGGAAATCATTAAGCACTCATCCTTGCAGTTTTACCTGGTGGAAAGAATTTAGCTAAAAAAATTTGAGCTAAATCTATCCATGTGGTAATAGAAACTGATGGCAATGCATATAACCAACTCTTTGCCTATCACGAAGTGAGAAAGGAAAAAGTCAGATTTATTCACATCTTCAGAATCCCATTGTATCAAAATGTGTGGCTTATCTCCAAAAAACTCAACAAATGATTGTTTGGGTCATCGTAAGGCATGATCTTGAAATGGTTTGCTTGAATTGCAGGTCTTTGAATGCTCAATTGTAGTTTCCTAACAATCGGCATAGCATAATCCCTTAGGGATTTCTTCTCGGCTTCAGCCGCAGTTCCTTGATTATTTACTCTTTGACACCACTTTCCCGAGTTTTAGAGTTTTCTTTTGATTTTGTACTGTACGGTAGTAGCTCCTGACCTGTAGATCGCGTTTGCATAAAAATTCAAGAATACTTGCGAAAACGATTTAAACAGAAAATTAAATAATTAAAATAGAAAATTAAATAAGTTTAAACAAAGATCAAATTGATTGGAATTAATATTGAAATAATTACTAGAATAATTCCCTGGCAACAGCGCCAAAAACTTGTTGTCCAAAATTTGGTATTGACAATTTACGTACAAGTATACACGATCAACAAGTAATAAAGTAATAAGTAGAGTATCATTCCAACGGAGAATTATTACTAATAAATTTCAACTAGTAAGTTTATATCAATTCTATTTTATTTAAACAATTGGAATTAAACTATGAAGTCACTAATTTGAAACTAAATATAAATTTAATAATCGAGGATTGAATTTACCGGATAAAAGAATTTAAGATTACAACTTCCCCTAATGCTTTGTATAAAATTTTCCACTCTCCTTCCAGTTAATTGATAAAAATAAGTTGTTAGCTGAGAACTCAAAGTTATTTATCAAACCTCTTCCAATAGTTAGATAAAATTATCTCTCCCTATTAAATTACTATATTCCTATACAAAGTAATTTGGAATAGATTCATTAAGCTCAAACTCTCATAAAAGTTACGCAAGGCATATAGGTATATTCCTATCCTATACACAAACCCAGCTATTCAATCCTAAGAGGAATAAACCAAACGAATGTCATCATATTCAAATATAAATCTAGAATTCATCTTCCAATTTCATCTAGATTATCAAATTAATTGATGGCTACACGACCATATATTAAGCACAAAATATGACAAACAATATAATTAGAATTTAGAGTAGATAAATTTAACTAGACATTAGGTTCCGTTGTAATCTTAATAAGAATTTAGTTCATAATATAATTGAAAAACATCATTATCAATTTAAACAACATCCCAAGAAATCAAGAACTAAAAGTAAGAGAAAAGGAAATGAAAACTTAATTGCAAACTTCAATCTCTCTCTTGCCTTCAATCCCGATTTTCTTCGTATCGGTTCCTTTGATTCTTTCCTTCAATTTAATTTTATTCCTTGGTCTTTTTTCTTATGTTAGCAACCCCTAAAATCAGTATATATCATTCCCACTCAAACCCTAGCATATATGTAGCATTAGAGTCCAATTTCGGGTCAAAACAAGTCATAATTCGCATCCCGAATCAAAACAAGCGCAGCTACATAGAAACGGCTCTGCAAAGGCGCTACATGGACAGTATGTGAGCACAGAAGGGCTGATTCAACACTGGTCTTGTTTAAGCCTTCAGCTCCCTTGTTGCTTAGCCTTCAAAAGTCCAACACTTAGCCTCCAAATTGACCTTTTTTCCTTCCAAATGATTTTGTTTGCTTTCAAATGATGATTCCTACCAAATAAAATCAAAACACAAAAAAAAAATGAACATAAAATACTCAAAAACTTGCAATTTCATCAAGCCGAAAATACTCAGTTCGTAGGTATAAAACCCACTCATCAAAGGTCCGCTGGCTCTACCTCCAAGATGTCGTAGAATCTTATCTTGCTTATCCTCGATGCTAAGCATGATCTCTCATAACATCCGTCGGTCGCATGTCTTCACATGGGCTTGCTCTGCCTCTGTCTGCTCCCTAGAATCTAAGGCATCCTAGACCTCATCAGTGCCCTGTCTAGGTGGCATGTCTTGCCTCACTGTTGGTGCCTTGTTGTGACCTTGACTCCTCATGAATGACACTTTATTCAGAAATCCCATAGGCTTGAGCACTTCCATCTCTGATCTGACCTTCACTCCCTAATCTATGCATATCTCCATTGATTAGTAGTTAAAATCAGCATTTACTATGCCTATTTAAGACTAATTATATTTTGATGGAGTTTAAATGACGACATTTCAGGATATAAATTGAACAAAGGGCCAAAGCCAATGAATATCAAACTTCCATGCAACACTAGCATTCCCTATAGCCAAATTGGAGAAGCTTGGAACAAAGCAAGAACATTCAAATGCCTACTCACGTTTGAACATCCCCTTTAATTATTTAAGGACCAGGATTGTGACGCCCCAAAGTCCGGGTGTCCGTAATTACCCGATTGATCAACCATCAATCCGCGAAGTATCCGTGGGTACTATGTAATTCGATACCACACTATTATGCCCCATTTATCGGAGTCCATAATTTAACAAAATTTGGGCAGAGTTTCCTTTATACGAGAAACTCCACCCAAAACACAACCTGTAAAATCATACACCATTGACCCATCCGAGGTCCAATACACAACATTGACCACACCGGGTCCATTTATCATACTTAATTGCATATTATCGGATACTACCATAATTATCATCACTACGTACATTCATTCATTCATCAAAGAATAATATTTTAAAAGAGTCCCATTTACATGCCTTTTTAATATAAAAGAAGTTTTTGTTATAAAAATTATACAAGGCCAAAAGTAAATATACACAAGGGACTACAAAGTCAAAATAAGAGCCACAGACCGGCTCTGTCGTCAAAGCGGGCCCATGGCCTCGCCTTCGATGGATGCCTGACCGATACCTGAAAAATGTTCCCATAAAGGGTGAGCCAACGCTCAATAGGATAACGCCTATAGAGAATTCCTCTCAACCTAAATGTATATGAAATGTCACATGCAACAATCATTTCATGCATTCATTCAAATATGTTTATTATGAACAAATGTCTTAAATCATGTCATGTCATGAGATGAGACTCACACAAGCAATACCAGCACCGAGCCCCATCCCGAGCTCCCACAACACATGCAATATCATGCGTATGTATCCGGGCATTCCAAGCCCCCCGGTCATTGGTGTTATGTACACTCAATGACTAATTAATTTATTTCTTTGTGTCTTTGTGGGGAGAATCAACGGATCTTCAGGACATCCCACCTGCGGCTCCGTTTACGCCGTTACACTTTTTTGGAATTGCACCGCCAGAAAGTGTATAAACCAAGTAAGCGGGTCTTGCACCCGAGGGAGAATCTAGCCCTTCTTGCTATCCCCGTCACATTTATTCATTTAATCTTCCGTGCGACTCAGTCGTACCTTGGTGCGACTTTCTCGAGCCCACGATCAACCACCTATGTGGTGATTGATTTCATACTATGCACACACTACCACCCATGTCAGTGCCCATGAATGTAGTACAACCCATGCATAATGCAATACAATGTGTAATTGCCTTTGATACCATTTACAATGTCCATTACATAATGAATGCAATATAATGACATTTTTAACACAATCTCAAGCATGTTATGTAAGATAATCAACATACTTGTATTCACCTAGGCATTTAAATAAATACCAAGAGGCATAATCAATTTACATAAATAACATGTTTATTACTTTCAACATGGCAATATGTTTATTAATTCTATAAACATAAGTACAAGTCAACCACAATAATCATATGTTAAATAATCATTTAACATACATATTATTTCATAATCACATAGCAATCTAATAATTTTATTAGACTTGATATGTCATTAAAAACATCAGGTCATGCTAATGTACAATTAACATACTTTAAACCGCTAACATTAACTTATACCAAGTTAATCATAATAGGATTTTACTAATTATAAAATTAATTATAAATCCGATATTGACCTACTAGTTACACTAGTCAAGACCTAACATGTGATATATACCATTGGCCTACCCATTTCATATGCTATACTTTAGGTTGAAATTACATCTAAATAGGGGAAACCCTACCTCTCGTAG
The DNA here is from genome assembly GCA_023539305.1 of Ilex asprella. Classification (NCBI taxonomy): domain Eukaryota; kingdom Viridiplantae; phylum Streptophyta; class Magnoliopsida; order Aquifoliales; family Aquifoliaceae; genus Ilex; species Ilex asprella. Next base: position 8 of record JAHQCQ010004622.1, on the reverse strand, counting down.
CGTGAGCC
>JAHQCQ010038298.1:45793-74570 GCA_023539305.1 Ilex asprella | reverse complement strand
TCGTTAATCTCAAATCATTCATCAACAATATCATTTGCGAAGTTTAAATTGGATTTTCTTTTTGATGATACCTAAAATAAACTCCAAGAATGAGCTCAAGTGCGAAGGTCATTCAAGGAAGTCGGATAGAATATCCAGAGCTCAATGGTCCAGACCTCGGAGCAAGCGATACAAGATATAAGGAAGGAACAGCTGGATAACAAAAGACACCCCCAAAACAATAGCCATGCCATATTCAAGGCACAAAGCTCTCAACCAACTGAGATCCTCTCCCAAATTCAAGGAAGACCCCAGAACGGAAGGCAAGGATCTCGGTGTGGATCCCTTAGAAGTAGGAATTAGTCTATATATACTAAACATTGCCTCCATCGAGAAAAAAAAACCCTTGTGGCACATACACTATTCTGTAAATTACTCAAGTTATCAATAAAAAGAAAGGGAGCAAGAGCCTCCATCGAAGAGTGGACTAGCCGAGTTCCAGAGCCGATGAACCACTACACTTTTACTGTGTAAATCCCCTCAGCACTCCAATCCATCAAACACCATGTCACAATCCCCACGAACCTTGTAGCTCAGATCCAAGCTGTCAAGCATAATCCATACCTTCTGGTCGTCCACATAAATTCACACCATCACTTTTCATTTCAATGATAAGCTATTAACTTAGAAAAAAATAACATGGAAAAAATAAATGATATTCGCTTTTTAATAGGAAGAATTAAAAGGTAATGAAATTAATGGGGCATGAATGAAATTTGACAACGAAGGAATAATTATAGTAAAAAGAATTTTGGAGGAAAACAAGTAGAGAAAAAACAAAACAGTTTTGGATGAAACAAAAGTCTTGTAAGGTCAAATCTCATGCATAAAATCTTTGGCCTTGTGAGTATAAAATCTGTCCAAAACTGGAATTTCGCATATTTAGAGGCTGAATCACGAAATTTTTGTGAAATATACTTTTGTAGTCCTTGGAGTCTTCTTTCCAACCCCGCAAATATTAGGTCAATCGGATATCGGAGTCAAAAGTTATTACCAAAATACTGAAGATGTGTCAAATCCTTATCTTCTAGGATACTTTCCAAATCCAACTTTAAATGGGTTTTCTTCAAACTTGGACTTCTATAAGGATTGAATTGCTAATTTATCTTCAAGTCTTCCTATCTTTTACATGATTCATCAATCCTTATCAGTTATGATTCTTCCTCTAGTGGTTACTTCACTTGCATTATCCATTATTACTTTAAATCAACCAATTTACCTGCAAAATAAACCAAACAACTAGAAAAAGTATCAAACTAGAAAATCAAGGAATTTAACTCATTTAATTACAAATAATATACAATTAACCAATCATTAAATATAATAAAATAGCAATTTGATGGTTAATCACACCCCCCAACATGAATATTACTAGTTCCTAGTAATACATGAATTCTTAAATCTAAAAATAAAAATAAACTAGCTTAATAAATAAAACACACATCCACTTTCATAAGACTCACGATTGCATTTAGCATATGCAACAAGCCTTTAAACCCCTAGGTTCCCCCTAGTGAACGAGTATAGTCTCGTGAGAATTTCCAGAGATGATATCAACAAACATCACCCTATGATCAAATATCCGAATAATAATTCTATAACATAAATTGCTACCACAATATAAAAATTCTAAGATACTAGCCTTTTTATAAGCACATGCAAAGCAAAATATAGAACTCTACGCTATATAAATGTATGCACTTATCATATTCTCATATAAACTCGTGTGTAGTGTGAATTAACTATACCAAGTTAATAATTTATCTAGTAGTCACCTCTACAACTATCAACTATTCGTCTTAATGCCAAATCTCACTAGATAATTCACTTATAAAAGATTCTCTCAGATTATAATGATTATTCCCTCAAATATCACATGTGAGAAGAAAATATTTAAGTCGAAACAAATTAATGCTCACATGTCTATTAAAATAATAGTCATTTGAAAGAAAATGATTTGACATAATCTCATGAAAGAAAATCAACACACAATAAATAAATAATCATCATTCTCTTCCTTATTCACACAAGTAATGCATCCATCTATACACTCTTGAGATCAAATAGGACTTTGTTTAAGGTTGTAATGGGGCCTTCGGATTAGGGTTTTGAAACGAAAGATATTTAAGAATTCAAAAGACTATCCCGAGAGAACATGTACATTACACAACCTAACTTTTTTTCATAGTTTTTCACTCTCTATCATTTAGAAGCACAATTTATAACAGTTGATCATATAATTTTTTTTTTAAACTCATGCTTGCTATTTTTTTTTCTTTGCTTTTTCATAGCTAGACATATTGTCTTTCTCTCTTTTTTTTCAACTTTTTTTTAATATATATAGCAAGACATCTAATACAAATATTCACAAGTATGCAAAACTTTTTTTTTCTTCTCTTTTTTTTTCATCTTTCCTCAACCAACATTTTTCAAATTATATAAACAATAAAAAAACTCAATCTCGAGATAACCAAGGGTAAAGGATATTAATTTTTTCATTGGCTTGGTTATATATGTTAGGTATAAGAAATAAAATTTTGCTTCAAAGGCTCAATCATGAATTCTAGGGATAAAAATATTCAAAGAATAAGGCTCATTCTCAAATAATGTCAAAGATAACCTAAAATCATATCTCAAGAGTTCTTGATAACACACTTTTCATGCAAATAATTTAAAGTCAAGCAATTATTTAAAGTATTGGTGTTGACCAAAACAAAAATAATGAGATTATTGAAGGAGATTAGCTGAATAAAAATATTATTTATTGAGTAAATGTAAATAATCCTCCAAAGAAGATTGGATAAAATCTCACCAGGATTTTATGCATCTCCACTATATGTGTCAAGTTCTCAAGGTAAAATACCTAACAAATTTTCAACTTTGTAAAGTATATAGTGTACAAATTGTGAGTTTTTATAAGAATATGATATTAGATACAAAAATATAGAATAAAGTTCTATGTGATGCTTAAACAGTTACAAATTTGAAGCTGCGCAAATTATTTATATATTGTGGTTTCAAATTATGCATAAAAATGTTATCTAGATATTTAATAAAAAAATAATTAATTTTTTTTAATTTTTTAATTTTTTTAGCAACGTAAATAAACTAGAAAAAAAAAATAAACTAGAAATTTTCACAACACAAAACATACCCATACCCTCCAACCTAAATCCAACATTGTCCTCAATGTAAAAATAATACCTTGATGCTTAATAAAAATAATGAATAAAGATCAAAGGGATAGGAATTCCTGGTACTGCAACAACTCTAAAACCTAAAAATAAAATACTCAACACACAAAAAAAAAACTATAAATTAAAACAAATAAAAAGGAAACTAAAATTAAACATAAATAAAATCTAACTACTATATACAAATAAAAATAAAAGCACACAGTCAATCCGGCTTAAAGTTAGATTTGAATATGCGACCATTCAAATCTTCCTTCAAGTCAAGCTTGAGGGCTTTATCACTAGATGAGATTGGTGGATTAGTTCTTGGTGGAAGCTCCTCAAATTTCTGTCTCAACTTTCTCATTTCAAGTACCTATGAAGAGTTTAACAAATCAGTCAACACAAAAATTTCAAAGTCATTCTCATCTATCTCTAACAAAGAAGATTGTTCCAACAAGCATGTCTCAAGTGGATCAAACAAAGAAGAATCATATACTTTGCTTGGAACAATGGACTCAATCATGTAACTTCATGCCCATCCTCATCAACATTCCCTGGTTGTTTGCACACATTAAAAATATTGAGCTCTAATGTCATATTCCCAAAAGTAAATTTCATCACACTATTCCTGCAGTTGATTAAAGCATTTGAAGTTCCTAGGAATGGTCTGTCTAAAATAACAGGAATTTGAGCATTAGTATTTAATACAGGTTGAGTATCCAAAATTATAAAATTCACAGGAAAATAAAATTTATCAAGCTGTACTAAAACATCTTCCACCATACCTCTTGGTATTTTTACTGACCGGTCAGCTAATTGAAGTGTAACTAAAGTGGATTTTAACTCCCCTAACCCTAATTGTTCATATACTGAATAAGGGAACAAGTTCACATTAGCTCCTAAATCTAATAAAGCTTGTTCAATTTTGTGGTTGCCTATAACACAAGAAATAGTAGGACAACCTAGGTCTTTATACTTTGGTGGAGTCCTATGCTGTATGATGGAAGATACTTGCTCAGTCAAAAATACATTCTTTTGCACAATTAAATTCCTTTTAACAGTACACAAATCTTTCAAAAAATTTGCATAAGAAGGTATTTGTTTTATGACATCCAACAAGGGAATGTTAATTTTCACTTGCTTAAAAATCTCTATCATATCATTGTGCATGTTTGGCTTGATAGAGATAAGTAATCTCCGTGAGAATGGTGCAGGTGGGACATACTTCTCATGCTCATTATTTTCAGCCGGATTAAGTTTATCATCACCCTCCATAGGTTTTGAAATCTTCTCAGATTTTTGAGTTTTTGAAGGAATATTTTATCAATTTCTTTCCCACTACGGAGTGTGGCGATAGAATTTACCTGCTCATGCACAGTATTAGAAGTGCCAGTTTCATTCACAAAAAATTGACCATGTGAATTTGGTTGTGGTTGGGCTAAAAACTTACCCATTTCCTGATGGCATGGGGCAGTAGTCAATTTAGTGAGTGTGCTCCTGATATCATCAATAGCATGTGAAATCTGTCTGTTATAATTTTCCTGCTGATTGTTAAAGTGTGCCTGCTGATTGTTAAAGTGTATTTGACTTTGCATGAATTGTGACAACACTTCCTCAATATCCCTCTTTGGGGGTGGAACATATGGTACAACATTGGAAGAATTTTGTTGAGGTGGTTGTGATGCATGATTTTCATTCTTCCAACTAAAATTGGGATGATTCTTCCACCCCGGGTTGTACGTATTTGAATAAGGGTTATTGTAAAGTTTTGAAAAATTGTTTACAACATTTGCTTGATCGTGCAAAACTTCTTTTAAAACAGGCCATGTTGGACACTCCTTCATGGGGTGTCTAGGGATCTCACAAAAACTACAGACTTCCTCAGCAGGTATTATGCCAACCTCATTAACTATTTTGTACTCCATAACTTCTACCCTCCTAGCTAAGCTGGCAATTGTAGCCTCTAGGTCATCTTCTTCCCTTAACTGATACTTACCCCCACCAAATGATGATTGTGCAGTTTTTCCTTTAGAAGGTTCTTGGATGCGGTATCCCAAGATTGTGCATTCTCTGCTAATTGATCCAAATAGTCAAAGGCGTCATCTGGTTTTTTATTCATAAAATCACCACTACACATCATCTCAACAAATTGACGCAACTGAGGGCTTAAACCATCATAAAAGAAACTTATTAAACGCTAGCTCTCATAACCATGATGTGGACAAGATGCAAGAAGGTCTTTAAATCTTTCCCAACTTTGATAAAAATTTTCAGACTCTTTTTGAGAAAAATTCATTATTTGCCTTTTCAAAGAGTTTGTGCGATGTGTGGGAAAAAACTTTTTCAAAAATTATTTTTGCATCTCAGGCCATGTACCTATGGTCTTAGATCTAAGTGAATATAACCAAGTCTTAGCTTTTTCCTTCAATGAAAAAGGAAACAGCTTCAACCTAATTGTATTCACCGAGACATTCTGATCATGGAACGTAGCACATACATCCTCAAATTCTCAAATGTGTAAATATGGATTCTCTGAATCTAGACCAAGATATTTTGGGAGTAATGTAATCATGCTAGGTTTAAAAACAAAATTAGTGAAATTTAATTAAAAAATAATGCATGAAGGTTCAGTGAGACGTGAAGGTTGTAAATATTCACGTAGAGTGCTATCCTGATTAACATTTAAATTATTCATGTCATTCTCATCATGATTGCTTACTCTATCAATGTGATCCTCATGTTCAGGAAGGTCATTCTACCTATGATTGTTAGGATTAGTGGCCATTATATGCAAATATTTTAAACTTTAGGGGTCTAAATATTACACGCCTACAAATTTCAAGAGATCTGAATATAATTAACTAACAAATATACTAACGGACATTGATGATAGGGGTCTAAATATTATGTGCGTATAAATCTTAGGGAGTCAGTGTGTAATATGTCAAATATCAAGGAGTCTAAGTGATTAAGTGACAAATCTGAGAGAGTTTGAATGTAAGAGCCTGTTTTGATAAAAAAAAAATGTGAGGGCTTGTTTTGTTTGAATTGTAAAAATAGTTTTTAGATCTCAAATTTCTAAAAAACAAGATAAACTTGTTTGGTTTTTTTTTTTGTTCTCCAATTTTTGGGAAAAGATGGATGTAAAAAACAAAAAATAAAAAACAAGCTATGCTTGTTTTCTGTGTTTTGCAAACAAAAGAATGGAAACACGAGATCACAGAACATCCCAATTCTTCATTAATGAGATCTCTTGTTCAAACATTCTATTGGAAAGTTTTTTTTAATGCATTTCTCTATTTATTTTTTTGCCTTTTTTTCTCTCTCTCCCTCTTTTGTGTTTCTCTCTCCACACTTCGGCGAAAACCAAATGAAAGGAAACACACACGCAAATTTGGTTCAGATCTGAGTTTACTCCGGTGTTGACTCCAACATCGATTCTAGTGTCATCTCTTCTATTTGTGCAACAGATCTGTGTGTGTATTGTGCGATGTATGTGTGTGTGATGAATTTGTGTGTGTACGTTTGTGTTGCGTGAGAAGATAATAGAGAGATAGAGAAAACTACAAATGGAGAGAGGAGAAGAAGAGTTGTTGTGTAAGAAGATGATGGAGATAGGAGATAGGAGATAGAGAGGGAGAGAATGCTCCAAAAGACGTGATATCTGATTGGAGAGAAAGAATTTGTAGTGATAATTTTTTTTGGGGGTCAAAAGTGTTAAGTTAAAAATTGATTTTGTAAATCATTATCCAAATAGGTTTTACTATTTTGTGTTCTTTAAAATTATTTTTAAAACCATATAACCAAACAAGTTTTGTAATATAAAAATATCAAAAAATTATTTTTTAAAACTCTTCTAAAAAATTATTTTTGGATATTATTTTTTAAGATACAAACCAAACAGACCCTAAATTCTCCCAATCCAACCAATCTAGAATTATAATGGAATTAGGAAATTGACCAAAGTCAGTTTTAATGGAAGCTCTCGGAGCTTTTGACCAAACCCATGCCCCCTCAAAACTTAATTCTCAAAACCAGTCACTTTTAAACTTAATTCCCAAACCCAGTCTTTTTAAAAAAACATCATTTGCAATGACGCCTTCTAACCCAAAAACGTCATTCCAAATGACGATTTGAAGCTTAAACTTTTTTCCTGAAAACGTCATTGCTAATGACGTTTTTTAAGTCGTCATTCAGAATGACGTTTTTACACATGGTTTTTTAAAACGGTAGTAACAGACGTTAAAATTTACAAAGGGGATGAAAACGGCATTCTGAATGACGTTTTTAAAAACGTCATTCACAATGACGATTTTAACGTTCACAATATCAAGCTATTCAAATATTATATCACACACTACTGAAATTAATTTCAAATCTCACAGACACTCTCTTCCGCCTCAGCCACTCTCAACCGGATAACACTCCGACGAGCTTCGACCAGCGGCCACATCCTTCACCACCAGCGACCACATCCTCCTACGAGCTCCAACCAGTGACCACAACCTCCACCACCAGCGACCACAGCCTCCCACGAGCTCCACCACCAGCGACCAACGAGCTCCACCACTAGCGACCACAGCCTCCACCACCAGCAACCACAGCCTCCAAGCAGCCACCACCAGCGACCAGCAGCCTCTACCACCAACGACCAGTAGCGTCCACCACCAGCGACCAGCGACTTCCACCAGGTGAGTAGTGAGTACACTGTCCATTCTCCATATTTGCCCTAACTATTTTTTGCCTAAAATCAAATTTTGTCCTAAATATGATTTTTCCCAAATTCGATTTTTCCCTAAATTTCATTTTTGCCCTAAATTGAATTTCGCGTGCAACTGATTGGCAGTGCCTTACAATAATATCCCTAATCCCTTAATTTAGCAGAGAACAACTACAGTGAGATCTTCCGATTACCTTGTTGAATGACTTTTCTAACAGTCAACATAAATAAATAAAGAACTTCTATGCCAATCTTGTGGTGAAATCCTATTCTTCTCAAGAGTGGAATTCTAACTGTCTCTCCTACTGTCACGTTCACTTGATGATCTTTCTATCATTCATGTCCTTGACTATTTTACTATAAGCAATTGATATCATTTTGGCTCAGTGTTCTGTAGAAGAAATATGCTTATGAAGCAGAGGCAGGAGTAGATATGGGTTATATATGGTTCTATGTTATATTTTGGATTACTTCCTCTAGGCTCAAGCTTTATTTTTGTAGTTTTCCTCTATTGATGCTGAAAAAGATGTTTGTTATATACACGATCACACACACACATACATAGATGGAATCACATGAACAAAATGGAGTTATGATTATCAAAGTGATCTTCCATTAAATTACTGCTACCTCAGGAGAATCCAAACTCGAATTTTGTCCTAAATTTGATTTTGCCCAAATTTTGATTTTGCCCTAAAAATCTATTTTGCCCTAAATTGAATTTTGCCCTTTTTTGTATATGAAGTTCTGAGATTGGAGCTACCATCTTGCCCTAAATTGAATTCAATGGTGTGGAACTTGTTCTTAAATAAAACTAATGTTTTATTTCCTATGATAAAAAAAAATGAAAAGATGAGTGTGAGTGTGTGTGTGTGAGAGAGAGAGAGAGAGAGAGAGAGAGAGAAGGTTGCATATGATATTAGGATTCAAGAGAGAGTGTATAAAGATGGTGGATGAGTTTCTTTCGAGAACCATTGACTATGGTATTTGAGTTTGGGCATGATTTGAGTGGTAAATTATTGAATTAACTTGATGTCATTGTAATTGGATGACCTCCAAATGTGAGCAGTCTCTGATTATGATAAGTTACAAAAACGAGTGGCCCACAAGGAAGGGGGAACCCTATTTTGGGGAAAATGAGACCCATGAGTTCAACTTATTCTTGGCGTCCTCGTCAAAACAAGTTTGTCCTCATATTGAGGTTCCAAATATTCAATCAAGCATTCACAAGGTTACATCTTTTACTATTTGATGAAATCTATGTATTGATTTAAAATTATTTTATACTATTGAAATTAAACCAATTTGTACTTGGTTGAAGTTATTCTACTTAACCCAAATAAATAGAAAAAGTAATAACAGAGACGAATTATAAACGCTTAGATTTTTCAAGAAGCTTACACTGAAATCAATGGGTTCAACTCACCATTAAGGGGTCTTAATCCCCTTAGTTGGCTTAAGGGGTGATCCACAACTTTCTCCTCCCAAAAATTATAAACTTTGCTCAACTTACCAAATATTTTTATCAAACCGATTTTCCAAACAATTTATCACACCCACCACCATTAACAAAGGGAATACCAGGAATTTATTACGATGATGGATGAGTCACATCTGTTATGCAGTATGATTTGGTAAAAATATTTTGGTTGACATATCTGTTTGAAAATTAAAAACATAGTTTAGACTTTATAAAGAACCCCCCCCCAAAAAAAAAGTAAAGTAAAACTAAAATTATAATGGAAAAGATTATTTCCAAGGGTTTAGTGCATTGTTTCTCTTGCTAGTTATGGGCATTCCCCCTTAAATGATAATTAATAAGAATTTTGCTAATTTTGGAGTTGTAGTTTGTGATTATTTATAGTAATTTTTTTGGTTTATTTTGTTCCAATCTTTTATTTTATTATCTTTTATAGTTTGGAGATATTGTTTAATTTGTTTTCTTTTGATGCATTTTTCCTATTTTGTCTTTAAATTTAGGGATTAAAGTAGAAAAGATAGAGCTTCATCCCTCCAATATAGATATTATCAAACTGCAAATGCAATGCATGTCTAGCCAATTTTTCAAGGGGTTTTTTTGGGTATTAATAGACAATCAATCGATTTAAAATTATTATGTTATCTTATCCAAGTTTATAATATCATACCAAATTCCAAACTCGAGAAATTGGTCAATTGTTGAAATTGCAATAATTGTTAAGGTCTTTCGATTGTTTCATAAGTTATAAAATTAAATGTTTTGAGTTCAAATTTTGATAATTTTTTGGGGCTAAGTAATGAGAGATTATCCCTCGTGAATATCCTAATTTTAGCGTAAATGACTTATTTTTTATAATATAAAAAATTAATTAAAATATGTATAAACTCGTTCAAACACTTTAACCGTTGGAAAAAAAGAATTTTTTTTAACCAAAAAACACTACAACACTTTTACTTTAATAACATAAGTGTCATAGGTCCTTATAACTCACACACACACTCAAAAAGCTATCCGATGTAGGATAGTCTAACCCATCACCACTTACGCCCAAAGGCCTTCTCCATCATAGTCGGGCCTCAGAGGAATGTAGTTGAGGTCACATGAGCCTCACCCTGGAACGCTCACTTCTCTTCTATTTTCTTGGGTATGCTTTTCTTTTTATTATCTTTTTATGGTCATTAAAGGTTAAACTTCCTTTCCAATAAATCATGGCATCTAATACATTGTGCCTTAATATGCAAAACAAATTTATCGTTACTCAAAAACGGAGTGGACTTTAGAGCATTTCTATGTAGTATTTGTCTGTTACATTAATTTTAGGGTATATGATGAATTGGGCTTTTGATATAGCAGTAATTTTTTTGGCTGACTTTTGCAATTCTATTTGCTTGTGTAAAAGTCATTTATATGGATTTATGATTTTAAATTGGAAATTTGGTTGAACAAGTATGGTTTTTGATATGGTTATTTTGCATGACATAAAAATAATGAAGGATAGGAGCTCTTTTTGATTATTTTATACCCAATGTGTCTCATTTGCAGTGGTATTATCTTTATCTCTCTCAATTATATATACATAATTTTTATTCAGCTTTTTTTGTATGTGACTCGAATGGATTCTTTTTGTTTACATTACCTACACACCCACCAGCATAATTGCATGTTTAATTATGCAATACTACTATTTCAAAGTAGTTTGGCATTTTAGGTTTGACTGTTGTAGTGCACGTGGTTTTGGGAATCCAATTTGCACGATATTGCTTGAAGGTTTGATTATTTTTTGTTCGGAATTGATGGATGGTACGCTATGATTTGGTGTAATGGAGTGTTACTATGACGTCTTCAATATTTGGGTGCTAAGAAATTTTTAAAAAATAGATGAACTTTCATGTCAATCATATTGGGAATAAGATTAATTGGTTGTCTCGTAAATGATACCTAATGTATTTTTCTGATGTCTTTATTGTGGAAGTGTTACGAATGGCTGAAAGACGTGCTTCTGTGATGGTTTATTGGGGTAGTACCATATTCAAGAACCATGATGTTTTACGATACGATAATGGTTATAAGCGTGTGATAAAAGTTGCTCATGACACAACTCACACGGCTTTGGTGGATAGGTTACATGATGTGACGGGGATAGATAGGAATAAATACAACCTCAAACTTATCTGTAGATTTCCTACTGCATTGGGAACTAATCTCTTTACATATATTCCCATAGACGTTGTTGACAACGATGGTGTGGAGGTAATGGTGGATGTTGTATTTGACAATCAAGGTATTAACAAAGTTGATTTGTATGTGAGTGAAGAGGTTAGGGTAGATGACAATTGTGGAAGTAATGAAGGTTGACATGATGGTGGTTCACACTCTTTCATGCTCAGTCAACAACCATATATCCCAGTACTTGACCCATCAGCCATGGTGGGTAATTATTACACCCCTTTAACAATGGAGTGCATGGAAGAATACAATCGATATACACATGCACATGCTGAAACAGGGCCAAGTACTTTTCCCGAATGCTCAGCCCATCAAGATTACGGTGCTACACTAGGTAACGAGGGGATGAAAATGATTGCAGTTATCCCGACACCACCGGCTGTGGACCCTGTCCAAGCACTTGTAATGCATCAGATTGATAATAATACATATCAAAGAATGTGTGCTAATGATCGAAATGTACTACGAACAAGAAGAATTCAATGAAGATTTATTGAGTGATGACTCTGATGATGATGATTACGATACCGAAGGTAATTCTGTTGAGGATAATGGTGAGGTTCCTATGCATGAGCCAGAGTCAACATTTTTCTCAAACATTGAATCGGGAACCCAGAATGAAGTTGACAGCTTATGCATTTTGCATGGAATTAAAACATGGGATCCTAAAAGACCAGAACTAGCGAAAGGTATGGTCTTCAGGAGTAAAAAATAGTTGGAGATGGCCGTTAAATTGTATTCAATTAAGATGCACCAACAATATGTTGTTGTTGATACAAACAAAACATGATGAGTTTTGAGGTACAAGATGTATGTACAATGTGGATGTAAATGGAGGCTATGGGCGGTTTTGAAGGCGAAGTATGAAATGTTTGAGATCACAAAACATCAGGCACCTTATACATGTTTCTACCCAAGGTTGAACCAGGATCACTGTCAGCTTGATGCAGGTTATATTTCTAAATGGATTGAGGGTGTGGTTTGGAGTACACCTGATGTAACAATACCTGTCATCATTGAAATGGTGAAAAAAGAGTATCAATATTTGATAACGTACAAGAAGGCGTGGAATGCGAAGAATAAGGCTATAGCCAAGGTTTTCGGTGACTGAAATTGTTCTTACAACATCTTGCCAAAGTTTATGGGTGCGCTTGTGAAATACAACCCTGGGACGATTGTAAAGTGGCAATATGAGGCTCGTGCTCCCACACACGACATATTTGGAAAGGTCTTCTTTGCATTCAAAGCTTTTATTGACGGATTTGTTCATTGTAAGCCTGTAATCAGCATCGATGGCACATTTGTAAATAACAAGTATAAGCATAAGCTTCTTATTGCTACTGGTATTGACGCTCAGAAGCAGATTTTTTCTTTAGCATTTGCCTTTGTTCATGAGGAGACTAGTGAAACCTATGGTTGACTCATATATCATCCACGCCACTCTGTTGTACTGAATAGAGCTGGAATATGCTTAATTTCAGATCGACATAAAGGGATAATCTCAGCGGTTAAGAAACCTGATTCTGGGTGGAATGAGTCATATGTCTATCATCGTTTCTGTCTTAGGCATGTACAAAGCAATTTCAACACACATTACAAGAACACTTATTTGAAAGATCAAGTGTGGAAGGCTAGGGCAGCACATCAGATTCGCAAGTTTAATCTGATAATGGAAGAAATTAAAAGTATAGATCCTAATGCATGGAAGTGGTTACTTGATATTCCTGGACACTTTCCCATGATGGTGGTCGGCGATATGGGACAACCATAACCAATGTTTCTGAGGTTTTCAATGGTGCATTGAAAGGTGCTAGGATGCTTCCCGTCACTGCATGTGTGAAATTCATATTTTATCGGCTCGCAAAATACTTTTGTGAGCGCCGTGAACATGCACACAGCTGCATAGACAGAGGTATGGAATACTCACCTGAAGCAATCGAATTTATGCGACCCAATCAGGTCAAAGCAGGAATGTGTACTGTTACACCATTTCACATGCGACGTGAAGTTGCGGAGGTGGTCAGTAATAACGGTAATACACATGTTATTTGTATTGATGACCGGACATGTAGCTGTGGGAAATTTACAATTTATAAAATGCCCTGTTCACATGTTATGGTCGCATGTTCGCATTTTCATGTTAGTTCTTGGAATTTAATCGATCCAGTATATAACATCCATGCACTTGAATCAACTTATGCCCCTGATCTTAATCCTCTGCACCACCAAGATTATTGGGGTGATACCGCTGGCCCTACATTATGCCCTGATAAGTCATTGCGTCGAGGCGTTAGAGGACATCCACAGACATCACGAATACGCAATGAAATGGATTTTCCTAAAGAAGGTCACAAGAAGAACCACTGTAGTATTTGTTTGCAAGCAGGGCACGATCGCCGAACATGTCCAGCAAAGAACCAATCAGCTTCTTCAATGGGTCATCAACTATAAATGTTAGTTATGCACTCTAATGTTGTATGTAAGTTGTATTGCATTATTTATTGTTCAAGCCTATTATTCATCATGTGATATTTGTTAATGTTGTTAATTTTTTTTTAAAGGTAACTCATGATTGTATATTTTTTGTTGATGTAGGTTGTAGACATGGATCGTGATCCCCGTTCAGTACTACAGCCAGGTCCGGACGATTCATCTATTCTATCCTTACAGTCTGACCATCGCACGACTGCTATTTGGAAGGGTGTTGAATTACCGCCATTACATTGTAGACGAGTAAAGGCTCCTCTGCGTCGAGTTACCATAACAGACGATCGAGTTATTCAGCATCTACGCACAGTAGGATTTTATGGGGCATATCGACTTAGATACATTCAGCAGGACTGGCATCTTATTATTGCACTGGTAGAGTAATGGCGCGTTGAGACACACACATTTCATCTACTAGTCAGTGAAGCCACCATTAAACTTCAGGATACAACTGTTTTACTTGGCCTTCCAGTTGATGGTATGCATGTCTGTGGTGTAGACACCATCCGCGATGTACATCAGTGGAGTGTCATGTGCACTGAGTTGCTCGGATTCACACCAGTAGAGGGAGCAATAGATAAGTCCACTCTACGACTTAGTGCACTGGCCAAGCATTTGGCTCACAGGATTCCTGCTGATGCGACTGAGTATGTTATAGCATGTTACGCCCGATCGTACATCCTTTTGTTGCTTGGAGGGTTTTTGTTTGGCGACAAGTCGTCGAGTCGGGTGAAGCTTATGTTCCTTCCATTGCTTGGAGACTTACATGCAGCCGACACTTTTAGTTGGGGCAGTGCGGCCCTATCATGGTTATATCGGGAGATGTGTCTCGCTACTAAGCGGGATACGAAGGATATCAGCGGTCCACTTATTCTACTTCAGGTAATTGCTTACATTGCTCACTTAGGTCTTTCAATTTTATTTTTTTGTGACTATACATATGTAATAAGTAATGTATTGTGTATGTAGTTGTGGGCATGGGAGCGTCTGGTACACATTGTTCCATGACGTGTGTTACCACAACAGCGGGTTGCCCATGGTGCAGCGGCGCCAGATGATGTAGCGGAGCCCGATGGGGGTGGTGCAGCATTAGATGGAGTCGGTGTAGATGTTGGTGCTGCACATCACCCAGTTGATGTTCACGGTGTACATGATGGTCCCCTTGGTTGTAGGTTTGTATTAAAATAACAATTAACAACGTAATTATATATTTTACATATTATAATGTATTTAAAAATTTGTTGAAATGTATAGATGGGATGTCACATTTATACATCAACACACTCCTACTCATGTACTACGTCATTATCGGGACCAGTTGGACTTGATGCGGGAGGATCAGGTATATCAGCTTGACCTTTATGTTGGTAAAGTTTGTTACTGTGTTGGGGTGATTGTAATTATTTTACATGTGTAGTAAGTGATTGTTGAGAGGATGTAATGGTTTTTTTGATTTGTTTATGCTTGTCATTGAGTTTTGTGTGTTGTATACAGGTTGAAAAATTTTGGAACTGTTCAATTTTTAGAGGAAACTCTGCCCAATTTTTTTAAAAATACATTTACATTTGTTAATCAATTTCTCATAATTTGTATTGCAGATGATATGGGAGCCTTATACACCTGAGGTATTGGGAGGCCTTCCAGATTATTGCCTTATTGGGCAAGACATTTGGCGCACACGAGCCCCATTGATCTGCTTCGATGTCGTCGAGTGGCATTTTCCAGATAGAGTTTGTCGATAGTTTGGTCTGATGCAGCGTATACCACAGTCATGCGATACTAGTCGGGCCTTACATGCGATCAACTGTCTAGGCAGATCTGGCCGGGACTGGTCTGTAGTACATCAGATCTACACGGACATGTGGGCACATCGTAGAGATACTATTGTTATCGGAGATCTGAGTACTGCACCAATGGATCCGACCGACGCATACATGCAATGGTATCGTCGCATTACTCGATGTCTTATTGGTCCACCGATCGCTAGGCCGACTATCGATTTTCAGCCTGTTGGGAGTGTTATAGAGCTTTTGGTAAGATTTTAGATTATTTACTATTCAATTTGAAGGACAAATGTTAAAAATTATTTAATACATTTACTAATTTGTTGAAGTTAATTTTTGTAGGAAGACACACTTGCACGGATATATCACACTGCACGTGGTACATATGAGGGCAGCCTGGATTTGACCAGTTGTATGGACACCATTGGTCGTATTATAGATATGAGCTCCTCATGTTTGACATCTCTCCGGGAGCATCGACGACTTCACGCAGCTTCATTGTCGGCAGATGACATACCGTCTACATCTGCACATCCACCTCCTCATCTGTACCACGATTGGACTACTTCATTGTCTTCACCATCAGCATCGGCACAGGCTCATGCACCCTCACCTACCCGCACGCCTACACCGACACTGGCTCATGTATCATCAGCATCGGCACGGGCTCATGCACCATCATCATTGGCACAGGCTCATGCACCATTTTTGACCCCAGCGTCTGCACCGACAGCGGGGCCGACACTTGAGTCGACACTGACACCGAAACCAACTGCTGCATCACCGTCATCATATGCACTGGATCATGCACCTACTCCCACACAGGCGCCTACATCGACATCGACACCGACACCGGTATCTGCATCTATACTTGAGCATATATCGACACCTGCAGCGGCACATGAGACATCTATCCCAACACCGACACCGACACCGACACTAGCATCGGCATCTATCCTCATCTCTACCCCGACATCTACACCAGCACTAGCATCTGTACTTGCGCAGACATCGACACCTATACTCGCATCGGCATCTATCCCGACACTGACTGCAGTTGCTTCGATACGTATCTCATCTGGACAACTTCCCGTAGCAGATCCATTGTTAGATGAGGAGGGAGTGACACAGGATCCTACAGTAATAGGTGTAGGACTTGTACGAGCTGGCCCACGAGTTAGAGGTGGACGACAAGGTCGGGGACGGGGGCGTAGGAGAGGTCGTGCACAACCTGCACATCATCACGTTGATGTCGGTGTGTCATAGGTGACACAAGTTGTACCACAGGATGCTGAGCAGGAGGTCCATGAGGTCCGCAGACAGCCGAAGCGACGTAGGCAACCACCTGCGTGTGGGACATGATGTTGATGTATTTTGTTGCCTTTTTTTTTTAGTACACTTTACAAATATTTTGAAGGTTGTACATATATTGTCACTTACACAATCATATATAGTTATAGTATTCTTCAACAAATTTGTCATACACATAATTAATTTTGTACACAAAAAAATGCATCTCACTTCAATATTACACATACATTACATTTCACATGTAAAAAATCAACATAACAATAACATGATTTAGAGTAAACAACACTAACATACAACTTCTTCACACAATCTACATAATATTTTTACACATAAACACTAACATAAAACTTGTTCTCACATCACTACCATAACACTTGTCCACACAACACTTAACCAAACAATACCGATTAGTTACATTGTTATGTATTTACTTTTTCATTGTGAACTCATTTCATTGCTTTGTTAGTGTAGTCAGTCTACTGACAAGTAATGTTAGTCTTGTTTTACCAATGTAGTCAGTCTAGTTAAAGTTAATGTCACTCCTTTTGTCATTCACGAGGTATGTCAATACTTTAACGATGTGGAGTCATTTGAATACTTTATTAGTGTCGTCAGTCTATTGACAAGTCATGTCACTCCTTTAGTCATTCACGAGTTATGTCATTACTTTATCAGTATGGGGCATATCATCACTTTTCCTGTGTCAAGTCATGTTACTCGTACCCAATCATTGTCCTGTCAAATTTATATATAATTGAATTTCGTGTCTATATAAACCAATCTTATTAATTGTGTACATTATAACCCAAAATATGTCCAGGCGCACGTCTAAGAGGCAATCCAGTCAAACCACCCAAGGTTCTTCATCACGCAATGAACAACAAAGTTCATCTTCATCCTACGAACGTCAACGCTCTCCTGGCCAAGCAACATGCGGTGTAGACGTACTTCGTTTAATTGAATCCTACACAGATTCTACCGGTGTAACTTGGTATGGACAAAAACGTGAATTCCGTAATGAGCCCATCGATCCTTATCACTCATTTGGTCAAGTTGGCCACGTATTTGTGGGCCCTGCGAACGACTCTCCGCCTCCGAGTGTTCGAGTCGAACCCAAGCCACAATGGCGACAGCTATATGACAAACGTTGTGAACTTGAAGTATACTGTCGTTGACATGGATTAATGGTACCAAAGGCACGTTCGGCTGATATATATGATCCACAAAATTCTACCAACCATAACGAGATCATAGCAAGACTTGAACGTGAAAATGATCAAATGTAGCGTAGACTTGATCGTTTGCATGCAATCGACCATGCAAAAATTGAGCATTTCGATCCTGATTATGCTGAGATTCAAATTTTGCAGGATCCGTTACTTGTTTCAGATACAGAACTTTATGATTATTCCGATTTAAGTGATGATGCGTCTGACATTTTTATTCCATCGAGTTTATGTGTATTGGGCAACCCTCTATGTTGCTTTCTACATCAACCTAAATATTGATAGATTGTATTTCTGACAGCGTGATATAATAAATTTGTTTTGTTTTAATTTATAAGTTTCTTTTCCCATATTATGAAGTTCTGCACACTTTTGTAGGTCAACTATAGATGTTCGATAAACTTATAACATAAAATTTGAATACATAATTTTTTAACATATACAAAACAAATTTCTAAAAAAATACGTTTTTAAAAATATCATTTAAATTGACGTTTTTTAAAAAAGACCGAGTTTGAAAAATAAAGTTTTGTTCTCGACTGGGTTTGAGGAAAAACTCCTCCAGATTGGAATGATTTTATGACGTGGAAATTGAGATTATAATATTAACATTTTTTTTAATCAATTTAGTAAATCATTGGTTAAATACATACTTTTTGATATAGAAGTGTGCTTTCAAAACACGTTTTTTAGTTTTTTTATTAAATATATGTTTTACAAATCTATTTTTATATTGAAAAATATGAAATTAAATTATGCTTTTATACATTTTATTTTCCTTTATAAAATAAGTTTAAAATTATTATGAAAAGGGAATTAAATTCTAAAATTTATTTATTTATTTTTTTCTGGTGAATTATGATGTGAGATATAAGGTGGAGTTATTAGTTTTTATAAATTTTATTACAAGTTGGTGGTTGGAAATTTTTGGCTAACAAAACGTTATTGTAAAAAGGCTAAGGGGTATTTTTGTCACTACGCAGAAGACGTCATTTGCAATGACGTCTTCAACTGATTTAGTACTTAACCCCCGTTAACTTCCGTTTACGTTATTCATGTTAAAAAACGTCATTATAAATGACGACTTTAAAAACGTCATTTTCAATGACGTTTTCAGAAAAAAAAAATTCAACTTCAAGTCGTCATTACAAATGACGTTTTTAAGGGTGAAGGCATCATTCGAAATGACGTTTTTTTAAAAAAATTGGGTTTAGAAATTATGTTTAAAAGTGACTGGGTTATAAAAATAAGTTTGAAAGGATATTGAGTTTGGGGAAAAGCTCGAAGCTCTTGATTCAACAAAGAAGCGCCAAATAAATAAATTATAGCCAAAGACATCATCAACAGGGTACATAAATTACTCAATTATGTAGTCTACATTTCAAAATGATTAGGAGCCTGTACTTTCCAGCAATTTGGATATTGGTCTGCCTATCAATCAATTATGTGAATTTGATTCAAAATCCTAATTAAGTTAGTCGGATAAGAATTGAGACTTTTTTAATAATATAAATTTAAATTTAATCAGTTAAATCATATTTAATGAATTTAACTTTGTATATTAATATCTTATTCAGTTGGTCGGCCAAAGAATTGGATCTAAATTCCAAGTAAATGAGTCAGGTAAGAATTGAGATTTGTTTTTACTAATATAAATATAAATTTAATTTGTTAGATCATATTTAAAATATTTAACTTTCTATATCAATATTCAATTCAATTGTTGTCTTATTGAAAATCTATATAATAAAGTACAATGCAATTCAAATATCAAAAGATAAACAAAATGATTTTTGTTTTTCGTGGTGGAGATCTCTTTAAACTTTATTTTAAAGTTAATCTGACGGCTAATATTAACACTTTAAATTTAATATGGAAAATAGGAGTTTAAGGGTGTTTTTGGGGGGTGACTTTTTAGAAATACTCCTACAACTTATAACTACTTATGAATACTTTTAAAAAAATTTATATTTGAAACCACTCCATCACTACCACCCCCACCGCCTCACCACCATCACCACTACCACCACTACCATCGTCGTCGTCGTCGCTCTATCACCACCCCTGCCACAACAACCGTCACCACCACTATCGCCACCCCTTCACCACCACACCAACTGCCCCACCACCACCACCACCCCGTCGTCGCCGCTTCTCAACTACCATTGTCACCCACCACCGATTGCTATTATTGTCGATCACCTCCACCACCCACTATAATTTTCATCTCATTCTTATATTTATTACTATTATCACCGTCATCCACCGTCAACACCTACAACTACCATTGTTGCTCACCACCACCCATCATTATCCACCATTGTCGCCAGTCAGTCACTGTCACCCACCCCCATCAAACTTACCACCAGCAATCGTCATCGTCTACCACTGTCACCTCCCAATGTTACCCACCACCACCACTATTTACCACAACACATCATACTGTCGTCCAGAAGCATCCGTTGTCGCCCACAACCACCACTGTTGTCACTCATGACTATTACTACCACCATCATCATCAAAAATTCACCACCAACACCACAATTGTCACTCATGACTGTCACCATCATCATGGTCGTCGCCACCCACCACAACCATCACCGTCTCTCACCACCACCGTTCACCCCCACTACAACCGGTGCTTAAATTCTTTTCTTTACTCTATGTTTGTAATTTGATTTTGGATGTGAATATAAATATATTTATTATTGATAATTTTTTATTATTCCGACTTCAAACACAAACAATAACTAGTATATTTATATGTATACAAATATATGATGACCATGAGGTGAAGTCAAATTTATTTGTTAAAATTTAACCTAATTTGTTAAATTCAATAGATATTCAATTTGATATAAGGAATGTTAAATTATGTGACAATTTTAACTACAAAATGATGGATGAAGTCTCAGCTTTTGCCTTAGGATTGAAGAAGTAGCAAAGCCAAGCCCCAATCAAATAATTACTTAATTGAAGTAAGAATATAAAGTAAAAAACTTTTAAGTGAACTTTGCCACTCATGAGTAATCAAACGAAGTGGTTTTGTGGCTAGCAAACCTTTAGGCCATGTTATCACCACTCAAAATGCAACACTTTCATAAGTTGATAATTGCTGATGACGTTCAATCTTTTGATACAAACAACCACAACCAATCGTTTTCAACTTTTGCACACATAGAGGTGTAAGGGTGTGACCTATCAAAAAAGCAAGAGGTGTCTTATATTACATCACACTAATACATTTCTCTCTCTCTCTCTCTAGCAATAAATAATGAATACACATAAACACATCACTCAACCTCAAAGTTACTCAAAAGATGCCACTTCGCAAAGTGTGCATTCATTGATGTACCAAAATAAAGTACTCATTCCCACCTCAGAAAACCAACCGGAATCTGACCCACATCTCCAAGATGCTTTCACACTCTGACCCATTTCTCAGAAAATGGAGCGATCCACAACAGCTTAGATCCAAAAGTTTCTCTCTCTTGTCTCCTCACTCCATGGTTGTCACTGAAGAAGGATTATTAGCAACAATCTGATAATCATCTCCATTATCGTCGTCGTCGTCATCATCTTCTTCTTCAGCATCTTCATCATTTTCTTGGTTCTGATGAACATTTTCTCTCTCACCCATCATTTGCATTAATATGTCTTCCGGCTTTAAATTACTACTAGACCCATCTGAATTATCAAATTTCTTGGACTTTTTCTCATAGAGAGGCTCAAGAAGATGGAAATAAGGGCATGTTTTTGCATCTTCCGGTCTTTTCTTATTGCTTTCTTTCACTCTTTTGAAGTACTTGTTTATATTCTCCCATTTCTCTTTACACCTCTTTGCATTTCTATCATACCCAAGCTTCTTCATTTCTGCTGAGATCGCCTCCCACAAAGGCCCCTTGGGTCCATTTTCTTCATATTTCAAATCAAGATTGGTCCTAATCCTAACCAATGCTTCAACTTCTGCCTTAGGCCATCTTGAAGAGCTCAATTGAAAATAATTCTCGCCAAAATTATTCTCTTGTTTGTCAATAATTTTCTCCGATGGAATCGGGTTTTCAGGCATTGGGTTTTCCGGCAACTGCACCGGGATCGCCTGATCGGAGATTTTTTGCAAGAATGCAATAACAGCAGCATCCTTTGCTGTTGCAACGGCGCGTTCATGAGCAAGCACCTCTTGTTCTTTCTTAATTCTAGCCATTTCTTGCCTCTTCCAAGCTTCTTCTCTCTCAATCCGATCCTTTTCGCATTTTTCAATTGCTTCCATGAACTTATTCTGTAAATTCTCTTGCTTTTCCAACACTTCCTTCATTAATCTCTCAAAATAATCCCCTAATTTTCTCTTTCTCTTAGCATTGCATTCGGATTCTTTGCCCGACGAGGAAGTAGTGGATGTGGAGGTGGACATGAGCTCTGCAATCGGGTTTTGGATTGAACATGGCGGAGTTGAAACATCTTGAAAAACACTTATGGGATTTACCATTGTCATAGGCATTGCCATTGTCATTTTCGAAGTTTCAGCTTCAATTTTGTTGAAGGCAGGCGATGGAAGTGGGGAAGATTGGGTGCCAAAGGCCTCCAATTGTTCGAAAAACCGATAATTTTTGCCATTTTGTCGACCAGATCGACCTTCTTTGGTTCTTTTATGGTATTTATAGATGTTCTCGAACTTCTCTTTGCATTTCTTGGCACTTCGGTGGTACCCAAGCTCAGCCAATTTCCTGATAATAATAATAAAAGTTCAATAAACTCCATTTGTTTTCCTCTTCCAAAACTAAAAATTCACCTCTAACAACATAGATTTTTACAAAATATACATGAAATATTATATATCATGACTACACCCACATGATTAACTAAGATCTCATGAATAACAAATCAAAAGAAAAACAATTTCATGGATTAAAACAAAAGAGGAAACTAGTAAAAGCAGATAAAAACCCATTGATCTGCAACATAGGAAAAAAAGGTGATTTTTAGCTGTGGGAAATTTTGAGAGGGATAAGCCGTCAACAAAAAAATATATATATATCTCATGAAGAAAAACAAACTTTATCAAAAAAGAAAAATGATGAATTATTAAGAACTAACTGAAACTTGAAGATATTGATTAGTGGCGTTGAATGAAAGAAGGAAATGAGTAAAACAGACAAAATCCAGACAAAACCCTTAATCTTCGTAAGGAAAAAAAGGGAAGATTTAAGAGGAACAAAAGAACAAAAAAAAATCATGGTTCCAAAATCAGAAAATCAATAAAATTCACAGATAACTAAGCTCCACACACACACGCACACAATCTATAAGTTATAGATTCTTATTAACTTATGAAGTAAAAACAAACCAAAACATATCTTGTGAATAAAATGAATATTGTCCAAGGAATATAAATCATAGAAAATAATGAAGTACTAATACCCAACTGAAACTTGAAGATATAAATTATTTTCCGAATAAAAGAAAATTGAAGATAAATTACTGCCATTGAATAACCGACGGAAATGGGTAAAACTCATCAAACCCATTAATCTTCATCGAGGAAAAAGCTGATTTTTATTGTGGGAAATTCTAAGAAGGGACCATAGAACAAAACTTCATGGTTTCAAAACCAACAATAAATGATTAAATAAAATCTATAGATGACTAACTCCACACACACACACACACAGACACACACACACACACAGACACGATGGTTTCCTTCTCTATTTTATAGATTTTAGTTTTTTTCCTGTATGTATTGAAAGAAAGCAAATTGAAACACAGATACCTAGCAACCTCATCCCAGAGAGGAGCTTTGACAGGTGAGTCACGAAATGCCACATCCATATCAGACCTTATCTTCAACAAAGCCAAAGTCTCTTCACGAGGCCACCTATTACCGGCGAAATTCCGTTCACCATCTTCCCCTCTCCGCCTTTCCTCCTCCCCAGCCCCATCGGAAACTGACCCACCACCGCCAGCTCCACCACCAACACCTCCACTACCACCCACAGCCCCACTATCAGCCGCAGGAGCAGAATTTTCCAGTAAAACTGAGGTTTCCAGCATGAGTTCTCTTGGTAATTACAGCTGAAATTTTCCTGAATAGAAGGTGAATTTCTATGGCTTGGTGAAGTTTTGGTAATGGTAAATTTGTTGGGTTGTTTCAAACCTGGGCTTTGGCTTCTATGAAATCAACCGCTTTTTCATTATTTTATGGGTTTAAGTAACTAGAAGAAGGGGGGGTGAATTAGGGTTTGTTTTGGTGAGAAAAAGATAAGGGAGGCAATTTTCAGGAAGGTTATGGTTGATAAACTCAATGACATGTTCAAATTTCATTGGTTGAAACGACTCTAATTTTGTTAACTTTGTTGTGGACCAATTAAATTTTGACACTTTTTCCCAACTTGCTTAGGGTAAAGTGGAATTTAATGCTCTCCATTATTATTTATAAATACTCATAAAAAATATTATTACTTTCAAAAACTCCCAACTAAGTCATTCACCATTTTTTTTTACATTATCACGGATAAAAATCTTCTTCAATACACTTTTAATGAATATCACTTAATAATAGATCACCAATCACAAATTCAAGTAGAATTCGCTATTTACAAGTGAATCCTTAATTCATATATAATGAGTAATTTAATATGAAATAATACTATTTCACTTGAACCCAGATGACATCAGTCAAAAATAATAACATTTGGGGTCAAAAAAAGGAGGAAAATAAGTTTGAAGATAATTTTAAGAGCCACCAAGAGTGTGGATGAGAAGATAGGGTTGATGAGAGGGATGTAACAAGTTGTTTCTTGTAATTTTGTGTGATGCAGCAAAGTTTAATTAAAAGTAGACCCACATAGCCCACCATTTGCTTTTGACCTATTCTTTGTTTTCCCACCTGCCTTTGCCTATATTTAAAGCAAATTATATAAATTCCCCCTTCTCATTTTTCACTACCTTGTTCCTTTAGGTGTGGATCCAATAAATGCATACTATGTCTGTTATATATGATTCCCAATGCCAACATATTTTAGCATAAAAATGATTGTTTTTAAATATCGTTCTCGTATGTTATGAAATAGTGCATGAAAAAAGAGAAAATGATATTCAAAAATGCGCTTAGGTATTTATATGAATCATATCATGAACAAATGTACGACAATTTTATTTTGTTTGGACACGGGACAACGGTTTTGTTGAATTTTCATACTGCATGTGTTGTCTCTTGTGTATTTTTTTTCTTTAATTATTAAAATAATGGAATTAAGCTGGCCTTTGAGAGAGTAAAACATCTCAATCATCAAAGCTGTCAATAGAAAAATAGTTCGGAATCGGGGTTACGTAATCTGAATTTTAGGGTGTCATTTTCACATTACCTAGAGAGCAAGTGGTAAAAGGCACAATTAATTAAAACTCCAATTTCCAACCTCTAAAGAGGTGAAACTGTGGTCTTGCAGTGGCCCACAAAGCATATTGGGACCAACTTGTGATTGGGACCACCAATATTATCAAGACTTCTTTACCTCACCTTTGACCCAAAATATCTAGATTTTTTTTTTAAATCATAAGTTTCACATTTCTGGAGAAAATCTCAGAATCATCTCAAACCTACACTTTACAAATTCATGGTTACTCTCTGAAATTGGAGCAATGTTATTGGAACCTAAAATATTGATCTAATTTATTGACATAATGATGTAGTTACAGTAAAATCATTAGATTAACACCAAGTTTCAGTTGTTGATAGTCGCTACAGCCAATCCAAATATCATAGTGAATTAAGTCAGCAAATTAGGTCCCAATAACATTGCTCATAAAATTGGGATACATGCAATAACTCGTGAATTATGTATATTGGTTAATATAAATGTTTTTTAACAAAACTTGAACTTAAATTTCGAGATGGTAATTATTGAAACTCGACAATCGACCATTCGATGAGTTTTTTATTTTTTTTATTTTATTGCTTATTTTACAAGAAATCAACAGCAGTCTAATATTAGCACGCAAAAAAGGCAAAATATCATTATCTTGTCCTCAGCACCATATTCAGCAGTGCTCTTTAATTCTTTTGGGTGGAGACATATTCGATTCTAGCACAATAGATTACCAAAGGTAAACCATTCTTTAGTGGAGCAAATGGAAACACTTGAGGGAGTAACACTTAAAAAATTGTTGTCTGGTGCCAAGAATGCTAATTTCAAGCTTCTTTTGTATAATTTATTTGTGTTATGTCAAAAATAGATTCAATCTACATACAACTTTGGCATATTAATGCACTCATCATCTTACTTGAACACAAACTCTCCTCTATTTTGACATGGACCAGCCATATTATGTAGATTTCCTTATCACACCTTTGATTCAAACTATCTAGACTTTTCTTATCAAAGTTTCACATTTTTGAAAATTTCCAAGACATTTTCGGGTCCAGCACAATAAAGTACCACACGTTTTTTTTTTAATCAAGATAGAGTACCAAAAGGAAAGCAATCTTTAATGTATCAAAAGAGAAAACTTTAGGAAGTAACGTTCAAAATTGTTGTTTGGGTGACAACAACACTAAGATCAAGATTCTTTTGAATAATCTCTTCTTGTAATTGTTGTGCAGATGTGTCAAATATGACAACATACTTATTGAAAGTTTTGATATTAACTATGCAATAATTGTTATCGAAAATATATATAATTAGACTATATTAAACTATATAAAGTCTAACTTATGTACTAATCTAAACAGAATGTATAAAAATCCAAATCAATGCACTCACATTGATACAGAACAACACAAATAATATGATCCAAAAATTCAATAATAAAAATAATAATTCGAGGCCTGTGTAATCACAATTTCTTTCAAACAAATTTGTTTCCTCTTAGTGCTTAAGGTTGATAAGCAATTGTCTCCTAAGATAGAATGAATTTTGTTCTTGAAGATGCAACACTTCAATCTTCAAAACTTCAACGAACACAATTTTGTTTTTATACTTGAATCGAACTTGCAATAATAATGCAGCAATATGCATAGATTAATTCAGTATTTTGAATAACTGAGAGAACTAGATTGAGAAAACAATTCTTAAATTGTTAAATGGTGTATTTTGAGAGTGCAATGAATCACTTATTTATTAACTCACTAGTGACTTTTTATAAAGGATGTAACCATATGTAATAGTACTTTTTAATCCAAAGGATATCAATGATAACTTTATGAAAATGTATGGCCATTTGAAAATGGTGTCTTTTAGTCTAAGAGATATCGATGGTGACTTTATGAAAAGTTGTGACTATTTGTAATGGTGTATTTTAACTAAAATGTGTTAATTGTGGTTTTATGAAAAAATGTAATTATTTAGATTGATGTCTTTAACAAAACATTACTAATTTTGAATTAGTAACCTTTCATGTCATATTAATTTCACACATTTTTAATTACTCTCAAAAGTTACAAAGATTTTAACAATTTCTCGTTCAGTATTTAAATTACCAACAATAATACAGTACCAACAATTTAGGAGCTGCCCGAGATATTTTAGAGTCTAAAGTGGAAATAATAAATGAGAATTTTTTTTAAGAAAAAAATAATATTAATAATAATTTTATTTTTTATTTTTTGAAATACCAAAGTATTAATGTGGTCTCTGACGGCGTCATCTTCATCAACATTAAGTCTAGCGACATCACTGACAACGGTGGATGTTCCATCAACCCTCTCTCATTTCGAATCCTCTCGTTCTGCCTTTCGAATCAAAACCAGAAACCCTTTCTCATCTCGAATCGATCCTTCACTTTAATCGTCATCGTCTTTAGTTCTCGGAGGCGATTCCCCTTGGTGTTACTGTTTGAGTCTGGAGATTTGATGTCCTTCCCATGATTGTTGCTAGCTCTAGCTCTGTGTATTGCTGTGCCGCTATAGTTCTTGACTGGAACTTCTTGTTGAAGAACTAGGGCGACAGTGGTCTTAATGAAATAGACTAGTTGTTGTCCAAAATATTAGAATCTGTGGTTATAAAACTTGATCCAACCCAAATCCATATGTGTTTTTTCAATATATATATACTAGTTATAACCCGTGCCTGAAGGCACAATATAATATAAAATTCAATCGTCCAAAAAATTAATCCCATTATATATTTTTTTAAAAAAATATATTAATTACAAATTAATCAAATATTAAATATATAATAGAAATGAGTGATATGATATTTTTAGGGAAGAAATATATAAATGATTAAATATGTGCTAAAAATAAGTGATGCGATTTGACATTTGAGTGTGACAAATAGATGATAGATGACATAAGTGATTGGTGATAGTTTTGAGGAAAAAAATATGACTGG
>JAHQCQ010038298.1:21890-40793 GCA_023539305.1 Ilex asprella | reverse complement strand
TAATGACGTAGTACATGAGTAGGAGTGTGTTGATGTATAAATGTGACATCCCATCTATACATTTCAACAAATTTTTAAATACATTATAATATGTAAAATATATAATTACGTTGTTAATTGTTATTTTAATACAAACCTACAACCAAGGGGACCATCATGTACACCGTGAACATCAACTAGGTGATGTGCAGCACCAACATCTACACCGACTCCATCTAATGTTGCACCACCCTCATCGGGCACCGCTACATCATCTGGCGCCGCTGCACCATGGGCAACCCGCTGCTGTGGTAACACACGTCGTGGAACAATGTGTACCAGACGCTATCATGCCCACAACTACATACACAATACATTACTTATTACATATGTATAGTCACAAGAAAATAAAATTGAAAGACCTAAGTGAGCAATGTAAGCAAATACCTGAAGTAGAATAAGTGGACCGCTGATATCCTTCGTATCCCGCTTAGTAGCGAGACATATCTCCCGATATAACCATGATAGGGCCACACTGCCCCAACTAAAAGTTCCAGCCACATGTAAGTCTCCAAGCAATGGAAGGAACATAAGCTTCACCCGACACGACAACTTGTCGCCAAACAAAAACCCTCCAAGCAACAAAAGGATGTACGATTAGGCGTAACATGCTATAACATACTCAGTCGCATCAGTAGGAATCCCGTGAGCCAAATGCTCGGCCAGTGCACTAAGTCGTAGAGTGGACTTATCTATCGCTCCCTCTACTGGTGTGAATCCGAGCAACTCAGTGCACATGACACTCCACTGATGTACATCGCAGATGGTGTCTACACCACAGACAGGCATACCATTAACTTGAAGGCCAAGTAAAACAGCTGTATCCTGAAGTGTGATGGTGGCCTCACTGACTGGTAGATGAAATGTGTGTGTCTCAACGCGCCATCGCTCTACCAGTGCAGTAATAAGATGTCAGTCCTGCTGAATGTATCTAAGTCGATATGCCCCATAAAATCCTAATGTGCGTAGATGCTGAATAACTCGATCGTCTGTTATGGTAACTCGACGCAGAGGAGCCTCTACTCATCTACAATGTAATGGCGGTAACTCAACACCCTCCCAAATAGCAGTCGTGCGATGGTCAGACTGTAAGGATAGAATAGATGCATCGTCCGGACCTGACTGTAGTAATGAACGGGGATCACGATCTATGTCTACAACCTACATCAACAAAAAATATACAATCATGAGTTACCTTTAAAAAAAATTAACAACATTAACAAATATCATATGATGAATAATAGGCTCGAACAATAAATAATGCAATACAACTTACATACAACATTAGAGTGCATAACTAACATTTATAGTTGATGACCCATTGAAGAAGCTGATTGGTTCTTTGCTGGACATGTTCGGCGATCGTGCCCTGCTTGCAAACAAATACTACAGTGGTTCTTCTTGCGACCTTCTCTAGGAAAATTCATTTCATTGCGTATTCGTGATATCTGTGGACGTCCTCTAACGCCTCGACGCAATGACTTATCAGGGCATAATGTAGGGCCATCGGTATCATCCCAATAATCTTGGTGGTGCAGAGGATTAAGATCAGGGGCATAAGTTGATTCAAGTGCATGGATGCTATATACTGGATTGATTAAATTCTAAGAACTAAAATGAAAATGCGAACATGCGACCATAACATGTGAACAAGGCATTTTATAAATTGTAAATTTTTCACAGCTACATGTCCGGTCATCAATACAAACAACATGTGTATTACCGTTATTACTGACCACCTCCGCAACTTCACATCGCATGTGAAATGGTGTAATAGCACACATTCCTGTTTTGACCTGATTGGGTCGCATAAATTCGATTGCTTCAGGTGAGTATTCCATACCTCTGCCTGTGCAGCTGTGTGCATGTTCACGGCGCTCACAAAAGTATTTTGCGAGACGATAAAATATGAATTTCACACATGCAGTGATGGGAAACATCCTAGCACCTTTCAATGCACCATTGAAAACCTCAGAAACATTGGTTGTGGTTGTCTCATATCGCCGACCACCATCATGGGAAAGTGTCCACTGTTGTGCTGGAATATCAAGTAACCACTTCCATGCATTAGGATCTATACTTTTAATTTCTTCCATTATCAGAATAAACTTGCGAATCTGATGTGCTGCCCCAGCCTTCCACACTTGATCTTTCAAATAAGTGTTCTTGAAATGTGTGTTGAAATTGCTTTGTACATGCCTAAGATAGAAACGATGATAGGCATATGGCTCATTCCACTCAGAATCAGGTTTCTTAATCGCTGAGATTATCCTTTTATGTCGATCTGAAATTAAGCATATACCAGCTCTATTCGGCACAACAGAGTAGCGTGGATGATATAGGAACCAACCCCAGGTTTCACTAGTCTCCTCATGAACAAAGGAAAATGCTAAAGGAAAAATTGCTTCTGAGCATCAATACCAGTAGCAATAAGAAGCTTATGCTTATACTTGCCATTTACAAATGTGTCATCGATGCTGATTACAGGCTTACAATGAACAAATCCGTCAATAGAAGCTTTGAATGCGAAGAAGACCTTTCCAAATATGTCGTGTGCCGGAGCACGAGCCTCATATTGCCACTTTACAATCGTCCCAGGGTTGTATTTCACAAGCGCACCCATAAACTTTTGCAAGATGTTGTAAGAACAATTTCAGTCACCGAAAACCTTGGCTATAGCCTTATTCTTCGCATTCCACGCCTTCTTGTACGTTATCAAATATTGATACTCATTTTTCACCATTTCAATGATGACAAGTATTGTTATATCAGGTGTACTCCGAACCACACCCTCAATCCATTTAGAAATAAAACCTGCATCAAGCTGACAGTGATCCTGGTTCAACCTTGGGTAGAAATATGTATGAGGTGCCTGATATTTTGTGATCTCAAACATTTCATGCTTCGCCTTCAAAACCGCCCGTAGCCTCCATTTACATCCACATTGTACATACATCTTGCACCTCAAAACCCATCGCGTTTTGTTTGTATCAACAACAACATATTGTTGGTGCATCTTAATTGAATACAATTTAACGGCCATCTCCAACTCTTTTTTACTCCTGAAGACCATACCCTTCGCTAGTTCTAGTCTTGTAGGATCCCATGTTTTAATTCCATGCAAAATGCACAAGCTGTTAACTTCATTCTGGGTTCCCGATTCAATGTTTGAGAAAAATGTCGACTCTGGCTCATGCATAGGAACCTCACCATCATCCTCAACAGAATTACTTTCGGTATCATAATCATCATCATCAGAGTCATCACTCAATAAATCTTCATTGAATTCTTCTTGTTCGTAGTAATCATTTCGGTCATTAGCACACATTCCTTGATATGTATTATTATCAATCTGATGCATTACAAGTGCTTGGACAGGGTCCACAGCTGGTGGTGTCGGGATAACTGCAATCATTTTCATCCCCTCGTTACCAAGTGTAGCACCGTAATCTTGATGGGCTGAGCATTCGGGAAAAGTACTTGGCCCTGTTTCAGCATGTGCACGTGTATATCGATTGTATTCTTCCATACACTCCATTGTTAAAGGGGTGTAATAATTACCCACCATGGCTGAAGGGTCAAGCACTGGGATATATGGTTGTTGACTGAGCATGAAAGAGTATGAACCACCATCATGTCAACCTTCATTACTTCCACAATTGTCATCTGCCCTAACCTTTTCACTCACATACAAATCAACTTTGTTAATACCTTGATTGTCAAATACAATATCCACCATTGCCTCCACACCATCGTTGTCAACAACGTCTACGGGAATATATGTAAAGAGATTAGTTCCCAATGTAGTAGGAAATCTACAAATAAGTTTGAGGTTGTATTTATTCCTATCTATCCCCGTCACATCATGTAACCTATCCACCAAAGCCGTGTGAGTTGTGTCATGAGCAACTTTTATCACACGCTTATAACCATTATCGTATCGTAAAACATCATGGTTCTTGAATATGGTACCACCCCAATAAACCATCACATAAGCACGTCTTTCAGCCATTTGTAACACTTCTACAATAAAGACATCAGAAAAATACATTAGGTATCATTTACGAGACAACCAATTAATCTTATTCCCAATATGATTGACATGAAAGTTCATCTATTTTTTAAAAATTTCTTAGCACCCAAATATTGAAGACGTCATAGTAACACTCCATTACACCAAATCATAGCTTACCATCCATCAATTACGAACAAAAAATAATCAAATCTTCAAGCAATATCGTGCAAATTGGATTTCCAAAACCACGTGCACTACAACAGTCAAACCTAAAATGCCAAACTACTTTGAAATAGTAGTATTGCATAATTAAACATGCAATTATGCTGGTTGGTGTGTAGGTAATGTAAAAAAAAAAAAAATCCATTTGAGTCACATACAAAAAAAGCTGAATAAAAATTATGTATATATAATTGAGAGAGATAAAGATAATACCACTGCAAATGAGACACATTGGGTATAAAATAATCAAAAAGAGCTCCTATCCTTCATTATTTTTATGTCATGCAAAATAACCATATCAAAAACCATACTTGTTCAACCAAATTTCCAATTTAAAATCATAAATCCATATAAATGACTTTTACACAAGCAAATAGAATTGCAAAAGTCAGCCAAAAAAATTACTGCTATATCAAGAGCCCAATTCATCATATACCCTAAAATTAATGTAACAGAGAAATACTACATAGAAATGCTATAAAGTCCACTCCGTTTAAGAGTAACGATAAATTTGCTTTGCATATTAAGGCACAATGTATTAGATGCCATGATTTATTGGAAATGAAGTTTAACCTTTAATGACCATAAAAAGATAAGAAAAAGAAAAGCATACCCAAGAAAATAGAAGAAAAGTGAGCGTTCCAAGGTGAGGCTCATGTGACCTCAACTACATTCCTCTGAGGCCCGACTATGATCGAGAAGGCCTTTGGGCGTAAGTGGTGATGGGTTAGACTATCCTACATTGGATAGCTTTTGAGTGTGTGTGTGAGTTATAAGGACCTATGACACTTATGTTGTTCAAGTAGAAGTGTTGTAGTGTTTTCTGGTTAAAAAAAATTCTTTTTTCCCAACAGTTAAAGTGTTTGAACGAGTTTATACATATTTTAATTAATTTTTTATATTATAAAAAATAAGTCATTTACACTGAAATTAGGATTTTCACGAGGGATAATCTCTCATTACTTAGCCCCAAAAAATTATCAAAATTTGAGCTCAAAACATTTAATTTTATAACTTATGAAATAATCGAAAGACCTTAACAATTATTGCAATTTCAACAATTGGCCAATTTCTCGGGTTTGGAATTTGGTATGATATTATAAACTTGGATAAGATAACATAATAATTTTAAATCGATTGATTGTCTATTAATACCCCAAAAAAAAAACCCCTTGAAAAATTGGCTAGACATGCATTGCATTTGCAGTTTGATAATATCTATATTGGAGGGATGAAGCTCGATCTTTTCTACTTTAATCCCTAAATTTAAAGACAAAATAGGAAAAATGCATCAAAAGAAAACAAATTAAACAATATCTCCAAACTATAAAAGATAATAAAATAAAAGATTGGAACAAAATAAACCAAAAAAATTACTATAAATAATCACAAACTACAACTCCAAAATTAGCAAAATTCTTATTAATTATCATTTAAGGGGGAATGCCCATAACTAGCAAGAGAAACAATGCACTAAACCCTTGGAAATAATCTTTTCCATTATAATTTTAGTTTTACTTTACTTTTTTTTTGGGGGGGGGTTCTTTATAAAGTCTAAACTATGTTTTTAATTTTCAAACAGATATGTCAACCAAAATATTTTTTCCAAATCATACTTCATAACAGATGTGGCTCATCCATCATCGTAATAAATTCTTGGTATTCCCTTTGTTAATGGTGGTGGGTATGATAAATTGTTTGGAAAATTGGTTTGATAAAAATATTTGGTAAGTTGAGCAAAGTTTATAATTTTTGGGAGGAGAAAGTTGTGGATCAGCCCTTAAGCCAACTAAGGGGATTAAGACCCCTTAATGGTGAGTTGAACCCATTGATTTCAGTGTAAGCTTCTTGAAAAATCTAAGCGTTTATAATTCGTCTCTGTTATTACTTTATCTATTTATTTGGGTTAAGTAGAATAACTTCAACCAAGTACAAATTGGTTTAATTTCAATAGTATAAAATAATTTTAAATCAATACATAGATTTCATCAAATAGTAAAAGATGTAACCTTGTGAATGCTTGATTGAATATTTGGAACCTCAATATGAGGACAAACTTGTTTTGACGAGGATGCCAAGAATAAGTTGAACTCATGGGTCTCATTTTCCCCAAAATAGGATTCCCCCTTCCTTGTGGGCCACTGGTTTTTGTAACTTATCATAATTAGAGACTGCTCACATTTGGAGGTCATCCAATTACAATGACATCAAGTTAATTATGTAATTTACCACTCAAATCATACCCAAACTCAAATACCATAGTCAATGGTTCTCGAAAGAAACTCATCCACCATTTTTATACACTCTCTCTTGAATCCTGATATCATTTGCAACCTTCTCTCTCTCACACACACACACACTCACACTCATCTTTTCATTTTTTTTTATCATAGGAAATAAAACATTAGTTTTATTTAAGAACAAGTTCCACACCATTGAATTCAATTTAGGGCAAGATGGTAGCTCCAATCTCAGAACTTCATATACAAAAAAGGGCAAAATTCAATTTAGGGCAAAATCGAATTTTAGGGCAAAATCAAATTTAGGACAAAATTCGAGTTTGGATTCTCTTGAGGTAGCAGTAATTTAATGAAAGAGCACTTTGATAATCATAACTCCATTTTGTTCATGTGCTTCCATCTATGTGTGTGTGTGTGATCATGTATATAACAGACATCTTTTTCAGCATCAATAGAGGAAAACTACAAAAATAAAGCTTGAGCCTAGAGGAAGTAATCCAAAATATAACATAGAACCATATATAACCCATATCTACTCTTGCCTCTGCTTCATAAGCATATTTCTTCTACCGCACACTGAGCCAAAATGATATCAATTGCTTATCGTAAAATAGTCAAGGACATGAATGATAGAAAGATCATCAAGTGAACGTGACAATAGGAGAGACAGCTAGAATTCCACTCTTGAGAAGAATAGGAT
The DNA here is from genome assembly GCA_023539305.1 of Ilex asprella. Taxonomy (NCBI): domain Eukaryota; kingdom Viridiplantae; phylum Streptophyta; class Magnoliopsida; order Aquifoliales; family Aquifoliaceae; genus Ilex; species Ilex asprella. The sequence goes on along the minus strand of JAHQCQ010038298.1, from coordinate 33,577 downwards.
TTCACCACAAGATTGGCATAGAAGTTCTTTATTTATTTATGTTGACTATTAGAAAAGTCATTCAACAAGGTAATCGAAAGATCTCACTGTAGTTGTTCTCTGCTAAATTAAGGGATTAGGGATATTATTGTAAGGCACTGCCAATCAGTTACACACAAAATTCAATTTTGGGCAAAAATGAATTTTAGGGCAAAATCGAATTTGGGCAAAATCATATTTAGGACAAAATTCGATTTTAGGAAAAAAATAGTAAGGGCAAATATGAAGAATGGACAGTGTACTCACTGCTCACCTGGTGGAAGTCGCTGGTCGCTGGTGGTGGACGCTACTGGTCGTTGGTGGTAGTGGCTGCTAGTCGCTGGTGGTGGCTGCTTGGAGGTTATGGTTGCTGGTGGTGGAGGCTGTGGTCGCTAGTGGTGGAACTCGTTGGTCGCTGGTGGTGGAGCTCGTTGGAGGCTGTGGTCGCTGGTGGTGGAGGTTGTGGTCGCTGGTGGTGGAGGTTGTGGTCACTGGTTGGAGCTCGTAGGAGGATGTGGTCGCTGGTGGTGGAGGATGTGGCCACTGGTCGGAGCTCGTCGGAGTGTTATCCGGTTGAGAGTGGCTGAGGCGGAGGAGAGTGTCTGTGAGATTTGAAATTAATTTTAGTAGTGTGTGATATAATATTTGAATAGCTTGATATTGTGAACGTTAAAATCGTCATTGTGAATGACGTTTTTAAAAACATCATTCAGAATGCCGTTTTCATCCCCTTTGTAAATTTTAACGTCTGTTACTACCGTTTAAAAAAATCATGTGTAAAAACGTCATTCTGAATGACGACTTAAAAAACGTCATTAGCAATGACGTTTTCAGGTAAAAAGTTTAAGCTTCAAATCGTCATTTGGAATGACGTTTTTGGGTTAGAAGGCATCATTGCAAATGACGTTTTTTAAAAAAGAATGGGTTTGAGAATTAAGTTTAAAAATGACTGGTTTTGGGAATTAAGTTTTGAGGGGGCATGGGTTTGGTCAAAAGCTCCGAGAGCTTCCATTAAAACTGACTTTGGTCAATTTCCTAATTCCATTATAATTCTAGATTGGTTGGATTGGGAGAATTTAGGGTCTGTTTGGTTTGTATCTTAAAAAATAATATCCAAAAATAATTTTTTAGAAGAGTTTTAAAAAAATATTTTTTGATAATTTTATATTACAAAACCTGTTTGGTTATATGGTTTTAAAAATAATTTTTAAGAACACAAAATAATAAAACCTATTTGGATAATGATTTACAAAATCAATTTTTAACTTAACACTTTTGACCCCAAAAAAAAAATTATCACCACAAATCCTTTCTCTCCAATCAGACATCACGTCTTTTGGAGCATTCTCTCCCTCTCTATCTCTTATCTCCTATCTCCATCATCTTCTTACACAACAACTCTTCTTCTCCTCTCTCCATTTGTAGTTTTCTCTATCTCTCTATTATCTTCTCACACAACACAAACGTACACACACAACAATTACACACACAAAGCCATCACACACACAAAGCCATCACACACACATACATCGCACAATACACACACAGATCTGTTGCACAGATAGAAGAGATAACACTAGAATCGATGTTGGAGTCAACACCGGAGCAAACTCAGATCTGAACCAAATTTGCGTGTGTGTTTCCTTTCATTTGGTTTTCGCCGAAGTGTGGAGTGAGAAATACAAGAGAGAGAGAGAGAGAGAGAAAAGCAAAAAAATAAATAGAGAAATGCAATAAAAAAAACTTTCTAATAGAATGTTTGAACAGGAGATCTCATTAATGAAGAATTGGGATGTTCTCCGTGATCTCGTGCTTCCATTCTTTTGTTTGCAAAACACAGAAAACAAGCTATGCTTGTTTTTTATTTTTTATTTTTTACATCCATCTTTTCCCAAAAATTGGAGAACAAAAACAAAAACCAAACAAGTTTATCTTGTTTTTTAGAAATTTGAGATCTAAAAACTATTTTTAAAATTCAAACAAAGCAAGCCCTCACATTCTTTTTTTTTATTTTTATCAAAACAGGCTCTTACATTCAAACTCTCTTAGATTTGTCACTTAATCACTTAGACTCCTTGATATTTGAAATATTACACGCTGACTCCCTAAGATTTATACGCACGTAATATTTAGACCCCTATCATCAATGTCCGTTAGTATATTTGTTAGTTAATTATATTCAGATCTCTTGAAATTTGTAGGCGTGTAATATTTAGACCCTTAAAGTTTAAAATATTATACTTAAATAAAAAAATATTCCAATCAAGTATAGAATATCAAATATTTTAAATTTTACAACCAAAATTAATGTTCTATTATCATATTTATTGAAATAAAATAAAAAAACAAAAATATTTATTTTTTCTTAAAAAATCATAATTAGTATACAATTATACTATTAATTAAAATTTAATTTGAACGACCAAATTAATCTACTAAATTACCTCAATTAAAGCTATAAGATATTGTGTCCATTACAGTTTGACCCCTTGTTTAATTTTTTAATAGAGAGTATAATTGTATATTGATTATAATTTTTTAAGAAAAAAATAGATTTTTATTTTTGATTTTATTTCAATAAATAACATAATAAAATATGAAATTTGGTTGTAAAATTCATGTTCTATTATGAATGACTTAGACCCGTTGTTTATTTTTTTGCTTTATTCTAATAGATAGTATAATTGTATACAAATTACGATTTTTAAAGAAGAAATTAGATTTTTATTTTTTTATTTTATTTCAATAAATGATACAATAGAATATAATTTTTTGTTATAAAATTTAAAATATTTAATACTGTATCTTTAATTAAAGTATTTTTGGTATAAGTATAACGTTTTAAATTTGAGGGGTCTAAGTATTATACGCCTATAAACTTAAGGGGATCTAGGTGTAATTTATTAACGGATATACTAACCGACATTGCTAGCAAGGGTGTAGGTGTTACGCGAGTACAAACTTTAAGGAATTTGTATATAATATTTTAAATGTTAAAAAATCTAAGTAATTAAGTGATATTCAAGATATCTAAGTATAATTCTATCAAAAAATTTAGTGGCAAAACAAGTCCATGGCAAGAACACAAAACCCAGTACAGTGACAAAAGCATATCTTCTTGGAAAGATCTCCACCAAGTGGGTCTAAGTTCTTTTTCTTTTAAAATCGACACTCTCGAAGCCATTCAGATGTGGAATAGGGTTCAATATTTTTAACATGATCTTTCAACTTGATATGAAATTGATATGAGATTCTGAAATATGTGTTTAATTATAGAAAAATGTTAAATAAATTTAAAAATTTGACTTAATAAATTACTACCATTAAGTAAGTAGTGAATTCCAATAAATATTGTATTCATATAGAATTGAAGTTGACTCCATACTCCCTTTCATAAGGGGGTTGACATCCAAGCAGAGGATGCAGAGATACGAATATAATGCAATATAGACACATTAATATGAAACACAAAAAATTGTGGCACTAATATAACTTGGATACATCTGACGAGCCCGAATTTGATTAGGCCAGGCCTAATGAAAATAAACCAAGAGAGCTCAAGAGGAAAGTCCAATCAAATGGGTCAACCCATCAGAAGACATCCGAAGCAAGCAGTAGGAGAACGGACTGGGTGTCTCCTAGGTCCCTTGGGCGTCGCCCACATGGGGACCCCTTGGGCGCCACCTAGGCAGACCCTTGGGCGTCGCCCATGGCTGCCTTGGCCGCCGCCTAGGCTGCCCCTTGGGCGCCACCCACTCCTCTCTCTGATTCCTCTCCTCCCCTCTTGACTCCAATTCAAGTTCAGCCACTCTGATGCAAGGCCCAGGTACAAGATCCAGCCCAGTCAAGTCCAAGTCCAGTTCAAGATCTAACTCCGACGGAATAGGGACACGAGGGAGAAAACATCAGGATACGGAGATCTATTCTTAACTTAAGTGTGCTTACCAAACAGGTCTACTCCTACCAAAAGTGTGCTCACCGCCTCATCACACCTATATAATGTAAGCCCCTTGATTAATCATCAAAATTGCTATTTTATTATATTTAATGATTAGTTAATTGCATATTATTTGTAATTAAATGAGTTAAATTCCTTGATTTTCTAGTTTGATACTTTTTCTAGTTGTTTGGTTTATTTTGCAGGTAAATTAGTTGATTTAAAGTAATAATGGATAATGCAAATGAAGCAACCACTAGAGGAAGAATCATAACTGATAAGGATTGATGAATCATGTAGAAGATAGGAAGACTTGAAGATAAATCAGCAATTCAATCCTTATATGAGTCCAAGTTAGAAGAAAACTCATTTAAAGTTGGATTTGAAAAGTATCCTAGAAGATAAGGATTTGACACATCTTTAGTATTTTGCTAATAACTTTTGACCCCGATATCCAATTGACCTGATATTTGCGGGGTTGGAAAGAAGACTCCAAGGGCTACAAAAGTGTATTTCACGAAAATTTCGTGATTCAACCTCTAAATATGCGAAATTCCAGTTCTAAGTCTGGACAGATTTTGTACCCGCGAGGCCAAAGATTTTATGCACGAGATTTGACCTTACAAGACTTTTGTTTACTAAATGAATTCCTTCCTAGCCAACCCTAGATCTCCTAACTATACCTAGGATTTATTTTATTATAAATAGGAGTTCTCATCTTAGAGAGGAGAATTCTTTTTCCATCTTTTTATTTTGTTATTCTTTTATCATGTCCAGCTAGAAGGCTAAGCTAGGGCTAGGAAAAATCTCTCAACGGAGTATGGTATTTTTACTGACTTTGTACTTCATGATTTATGATATTGCATTAATTTAATTTCTGATCTTTTAGTAAAGTTGTTTACTCTATAAAAACTCCTGAGTTGTTGTATCATGTACATCGATTGCTTGAGTTTTCCTGCGAGTAAATCACTGGTTATTCCATGCTTGAAATATTAGCATGAATTCATAAAATAATATGATTGAATGATTATTCAGGTTCCTGGTAGTCTTTTGATTATAACTGTTGGATTTAGTACTTGATTTGTACTGAAATTAACTGACACCTAATTCCTGTATCGAATTAAGCTTTGGGTCTTTAATTATTACTGTATGAAGTTAAGAGAGAGTACCTAATGCTCTAGTATTTTTATTATTGTTTTATTTACTAAAATCAATATTTGTCATCCAATAACTCTTCAAACAAACTCTTTTACTTTTAAAGTATTTTTAGTTTTTGTGTGATTGTTTCTTGTTATAATTCCTCGTGGGATCGACCTCGGACTTCCGAGAATATATTACTCTGCTTAACCTGTGCTTGGATTACAATATTAAAGTTGAAGCAAGTTTTTGGCGCCATTGTCGGGGAGTTGAAAGACAAGGAGCCATCACATCTTTTGAGGTTTTTTGGTATTTGCAATTTATCAGAAAATCGGTAACTTTGTTCCAATTTCTTTTATTTTTCATTTCAATTTATTTACTTTTTTATTTAGTTAGATTTCTGTTATATTTAGTCTGTTTAGTCGGTTTATGAGCTCTTGGCATCGTGATTTGAGTGGTCGTTTAATAAAAGAAGATTTAGATATTCTGGTTGAAAATTTATTTGATTCAAATCATTCTTTGCATACAATGGCCACTAATCCTAACAATCATAGGCAGAATGACCTTTCTGAACATGAGGATCACATTGATAGAGTAAGCAATCATGATGAGAAAGACATGGATAATTTAAATGTTAATCATGATAGGACTCTGCGTGAATATTTACAACCTGCACGTCTCACTGAACCTTCATGCATTATTTTTTAATTAAATTCCACTAATTTTATTTTCAAACCTGGCATGGTTACATTACTCCCAAAATATCTTGGTCTAGATTCAGAGAATCCATATTTACACATTTGAGAACTTAAGGATGTATGTACTACGTTCCATGATTAGAATGTCTCGGTGAATACAATTAGGTTGAAGCTGTTTCCTTTTTCATTGAAGGAAAAAGCTAAGACTTGGTTATATTCACTTAGATCTAAGACCATAGGTACATGGCCTGAGATGCAAAAATAATTTTTAAAAAATTTTTTTCCCACACATCGCACAAACTCTTTGAAAAGGCAAATAATGAATTTTTCTCAAAAAGAGTCTGAAATTTTTTATCAAAGTTGGGAAAGATTTAAAGACCTTCTTGCATCTTGTCCACATCATGGTTATGAGAGCTAGTGCTTGATAAGTTTTTTTTATGAGGGTTTAAGCCCTCAGTTGCGTCAATTTGTTGAGATGATGTGTAATGGTGATTTTATGAATAAGGAACCAGATGACGCTTTTGACTATTTGGATCAATTAGCAGAGAATGCATAATCTTGGAATACCGCATCCCAAGAACCTTCTAAAGGAAAAACTGTACAATCATCATTTGGTGGGGGTAAGTATCTGTTAAGGGAAGAAGATGACCTAGGGGCTAGAATTTCCAGCTTAGCTAGGAGGGTAGAAGCTATGGAGTACAAAATAGTTAATGAGGTTGGTATAATACCTGCTGAGCAAGTCTGTAGTTTTTGTGAGATCCCTGGACACCCCATGAAGGAGTGTCCAACATGACCTGTTTTAAAAGAAGTTTTGCACGATCAAGCAAATGTTGCAAATAATTTTTCAAAACCTTACAATAACCCTTATTCAAATACGTACAACTCGGGGTGGAAGAATCATCCCAATTTTAATTGGAGGAATGAAAATCATGCATCACAACCACCTCAACAAAATTCTTCCAATGTTGTACCATATGTTCCACCCCCAAAGAGGAATATTGAGGAAGTGTTGTCACAATTCATGCAAAGTCAGACACACTTTAACAATCAGCAGATACACTTTAACAATCAGCAGGAAAATTATAACAGACAGATTTCACAGGCTATTGATGATATCAGGAGCACACTCAATCAGACCACACAAGTTATAAATGATATCAGGAGCACACTCACTAAATTGACTACTGCCCCATGTCATCAAGAAATGGGTAAGTTTTTAGCCCAACCACAACCAAATCCACAGGGTTAATTTTTTGTTAATGAAACTGACACTTCTAATACTGTGCATGAGCAGGTAAATTCTATCACCACACTCCGTAGTGGGAAAGAAATTGATAAAACTATTCCTTCAAAAACTCAAAAATCTGAGAAGATTTCAAAACCTATGGAGGGTGATGATAAACTTAACTCGGCTGAAAATAATGAGCATGAGAAGTATGTCCCACCTGCACCATTCTCACAGAGATTACTTACCTCTATCAAGCCAAACATGTACAATGATATGATAGAGATTTTTAAGTAGGTTAAAATCAACATTCCCTTGTTGGATGTCATAAAACAAATACCTTCTTATGCAAATTTTTTGAAAGATTTGCGTACTGTTAAAAGGAATTTAATTGTGCAAAAGAATGTATTTTTGACTGAGCAAGTATCTTCCATCATACAGCATAGGACTCCACCAAAGTATAAAGACCTAAGTTGTCCTATTATTTCTTGTGGGTTAGGGGAGTTAAACCCCACTTCAGTTACACTTCAATTAACTGACTGGTCAGTAAAAATACCAAGAGGTATGGTGGAAGATGTTTTAGTACAGCTTGATAAATTTTATTTTCCTGTGGATTTTATAATTCTGGATACTCAACTTGTATTAAATACTAATGTTCAAATTTCTGTTATTTTAGACAGACCATTCCTAGCAACTTCAAATGCTTTAATCAACTGCAGGAATAGTGTGATGAAATTAACTTTTGGGAATATGACATTAGAGCTCAATATTTTTAATGTGTGCAAACAACCAGGGATTGTTGATGAGGATGTGCATGAAGTTAACATGATTGAGTCCATTGTTCCAAGCAGAGTATATGATTCTTCTTTGTTTGATCCACTTGAGACATGCTTGTTGGAACAATCTTCTTTGTTAGAGATAGATGAGAATGACTTTGAAATTTTTGTATTGACTGATTTGTTAAACTCTTCATAGGTACTTGAAATGAGAGAGTTGAGACAGAAATTTGAGGAGCTTCCACCAAGAACTAATCCACCAATCTCATCTAGTGATAAAGCTCTCAAGCTTGACTTGAAGGAAGATTTGAATGGTCGCATATTCAAATCTAACTTTAAGCTGGATTGAGTGTGTGCTTTTATTTTTATTTGTATATTGTAGTTAGATTTTATTTTATTTTATTTATGTTTAATTTTAGTTTCCTTTTTATTTTTTTTAATTTATAGTTTTTTTTGTGTGTTGAGCATTTTATTTTTAGGTTTTAGAGTTGTTGCAGTACCAGGTATTCCTATCCCTTTGATCTTTATTCATTATTTTTATTAAGCATCAAGGTATTTATTTTTACATTGAGGACAATGTTGGATTTAGGTTGAAGGGTATGAGTATGTTTGTGTTGTGAAAATTCCTAGTTTATTTTTTTTCTAGTTTATTTACGTTGTTAAAAAAATTAAAAAATTAAAAAAAATTAATTATTTTTATTAAATATCTAGATAACATTTTTATGCATAATTTGAAACCACAATATATAAATAATTTGCGCAGCTTCAAATTTGTAACTGTTTAAGCATCACATAGAACTTTATTCTATATTTTTGTATCTCATATCATATTCTTATAAAAACTCACAATTTGTACACTATAGACTTTACCAAGTTGAAAATTTGTTAGGTATTTTACCTTGAGAACTTGACACATATAGTGGAGATGTATAAAATCCTGGTGAGATTTTATCCAATCTTCTTTGGAGGGTTATTTACATTTACTCAATAAATAATATTTTTATTCAGCTAATCTCCTTCAATAGTCTCATTATTTTTGTTTTGGTCAACACCATTACTTTAAATAATTGCTTGACTTTAAATTATTTGCATGAAAAGTGTGTTATCAAGAACTCTTGAGATATGATTTTAGGTCATCTTTCACATTATTTGAGCATAAACCTTATTATTTGAATATTTTTATCCCTAGAAGCCGTAATTGAGCCTTTGAAGCAAAATTTTATTTCTTATACCCAACATATATAACCAAGCCAATGAAAAAATTAATATCATTTACCCTTGGTTATCTCGAGATTGAGCTTTTTATTGTTTATGTAATTTGAAAAATGTTGGTTGAGGAAAGATGAAAAAAAAAAGTTTTGCATACTTGTGAATATTTGCATTAGATGTCTTGCTATATATATTAAAAAAAAAGTTGAAAAAAAAAGAGAGAAAGACAATATGTCTAGCTATGAAAAAGCAAAGAAAAAAAAATAGCAAGCATGAGTTTAAAAAAAAAATTATATGATCAACTGTTGTAAATTGTGCTTCTAAATGATAGAGAGTGAAAGACTATGGAAAAAAATTAGGTTGTGTAATGTACATGTTCTCTCGGGATAGTCTTTTGAATTCTTAAATATCCTTCGTTTCAAAACCCTAATCCGAAGGCCCCATTACAACCTTAAACAAAGTCCTATTTGATCTCAAGAGTGTATAGATGGATGCATGAATTGTGTGAATAAGGAAGAGAGTGATGATTATTTATTTATTGTGTGTTGATTTTCTTTCATGAGATTATATCAAATCATTTTCTTTCAAATGACGATTATTTTAATAGACATGTGAGCATTAATTTGTTTCGACTTAAATATTTTCTTCTCACATGTGATATTTGAGGGAATAGTCATTATAATTTGAGAGAGTCTTTTATAAGTGAATTATCTAGTGAGATTTGGCATTAAGACGAATAGTTGATAGTTGTAGAGGTGACTACTAGATAAATTATTAACTTTGTATAGTTAATTCACACTACACACGAGTTTATATGAGAATATGATAAGTGCATACATTTATATAACGTAGAGTTCTATATTTTGCTTTGCATGTGCTTATAAAAAGGCTAGTATCTTAGAATTTTTATATTGTGGTAGCAATTTATGTTATAGAATTATTATTCAGATATTTGCTCATAGGGTGATGTTTGTTGATATCATCTCTGAAAATCCTCACGAGACTATACTCGTCCACTAGGGGGAACCTAGGGGTTTAAAAGCTTGTTGCATATGCTAAATGCAATCGTGAGTCCTACGAAAGTGGATGTGTGTTTTATTTATTAGGCTAGTTTATTTTTATTTTTTAGATTTAAGAATTCATGTATTCCTAGGGGCTAGTAATATTCAGGTTGGGGGGTGTGATTAACCATCAAATTGCTATGTTATTATATTTAATTATTGGTTAATTGTATAATATTTGTAATTAAATGAGTTAAATTCCTTGATTTTCTAGTTTGATACTATTTCTAGTTGTTTGGTTTATTTTGCAGGTAAATTGGTTGATTTAAAGTAATAATGAATAATGCAAGTGAAGTAACCACTAGAGGAAGAATCATAACTGATAAGGATTGATGAATCATTTAAAAGATAGGAAGACTTGAAGATAAATTAACAATTCAATCCTTATAGAAGTCCAAGTTTGAAGAAAACCCATTTAAAGTTGGATTTGGAAAGTATCCTAGAAGATAAGGATTTGACACATCTTCAGTATTTTGGTAATAACTTTTGACTCCGATATCCGATTGACCTGATATTTGTGGGGTTGGAAAGAAAACTCCAAGGGCTACAAAAGTATATTTCACGAAAATTTCGTGATTCAGCCTCTAAATATGCGAAATTCCAGTTCTGGACAGATTTTGTACCCACGAGGCCAAAGATTTTATGCACGAGATTTGACCTTACAAGACTTTTGTTTCATCCAAAACTGTTTTGTTTTTTCTCTACTTGTTTTCCTCCAAAATTCTTTTTACTATAATTATTCCTTCGTTGTCAAATTTCATTCATGCCCCATTAATTTCATTACCTTTTAATTCTTCCTATTAAAAAGCGAATATCATTTATTTTTTTCCATGTTATTTTTTTCTAAGTTAATAGCTTATCATTGAAATGAAAAGTGATGGTGTGAATTTATGTGGATGAGCAAAAGGTATGGATTATGCTTGACAACTTGGATCTGAGCTACAAGGTTCGTGGGGATTGTGACATGGTGTTTGAGGGATTGGAGTGCTGAGGGGATTTACACAGTAAAAGTGTAGTGGTTCATCGGCTCGGGAACTCGGCTAGTCCACTCTTCTATGGAGGATCTTGCTCCCTTTTTTTTATTGATAACTTGAGTAATTTACAGAATAGTGTATGTGCCACAAGGGGTTTTTTTTTTCTCGATGGAGGCAATGTTTAGTATATATAGACTAATTCCTACTTCCAAGGGATCCACACCAAGATCCTTGCCTTCCGTTCTGGGGTCTTCCTTGAATTTGGGAGAGGATCTCAGTTGGTTGAGAGCTTTGTGCCTTGAATATGACATGGCTATTCTTTTGGGGGTGTCCTTTGTTATCTAGCTGTTCCTTCCTTATATCTTGTATCGCTTGCTCTGAGGGGGAGCCCGAGGTCTGGACCATTGAGCTCTGGATATTCTATCCGACTTCCTTGAATGACCTTCGCACTTGAGCTCATACTTGGAGTTTATTTTAGGTATCATCAAAAAGAAAATCCAATTTAAACTTCGCAAATGATATTGTTGATGAATGATTTGAGATTAACGACGTCATGTTTTGTGAATTTATAAATGAGTTTAATAATAAATTGAAAAATAAGAAAGATAAAGATTGAGCAGAGAGATACATAAAAGGTAAAATATGATTGTTG
>JAHQCQ010038298.1:0-21880 GCA_023539305.1 Ilex asprella | reverse complement strand
ATAAAGATTGAGCAGAGAGATACATAAAAGGTAAAATATGATTGTTGCATATTTGAAGAAGGTAAAACATTTGAAAATTATAGATTTGAGTCTCTTTTGATTTGGACAAAATTTTGAGTCTCCCATTTGAATAAAGGAATGAGACTTATTTTTAGCCTGTTTTACTCAAATTTAAATTTGAGTCAGGACTTGAGTAGGTGTTGGAGATGTCCTAAGGATTTGAGCTATAAACTTTGATCAAAGAAAGTGAAAAGAAGAAAAATGGAGAGGAAATAATGTTACGACATAATAAGTCTGTGCAACAACATCTACATAATGGAAGCCCTTATATAATAAAACAATATAAAATAAAATAAATGACTAAACTATCCTTATAATACTAAGTATACCAAACTATTCTAGCACTCCCCCTCTCCCCCTTTCAAACTTATGATGTGATAGCAGAAAACATCATGAGTTTATCAAGAAGAGAACACAAATGCACTTTGGTATGAGAGTTCGTAAAGAAGTCTACTAACTGCATGGTAAAAGGTACAAAAGGTGGAGATATGTTGCCCAACTGAAGATGATAGTGCACAAAGTGTCAGTCAATCTCCACATGCTTAGTATGCTAAATGAAGATCGAGTTATGAGAAATCTAAATAGCACTGGTGCAGCAAATAAAGTATCTCAAGATCAGCAAGTAGCCATTGTAACCAAATTATCTCATATGTGGTAGATGTTATAGCATGATATTCAGTTTTAGTAGAAAAACGAATAACTACCATTTTCTACTTATTTTTCCAAGAAAAAAGAGAATCAACAAGAAAGATACAAAAATCAATGGTGGACGTGTGATCTATAGCGTTACCAGCCCAATCAGCATTTGAGTAAGCTCTCAGGTGCACAAAACTAGAGGAAAGAAATAATATACTTTGATATAGAATACCTCGAATTACAAAGAATGCGTAGAACACTAACCTAGTGAACAGTTACAGGTGAGGTAACAAATTAACTCACAACATAAACAACACAAGAGAAACTTGGGTAGGAAATGCTAAGATATACCAGACTCCCAACTATAGTGTAATATAAAATGGGAATAGGCAAGAGAGTGTCATCAACGAAAGAATATCGAACATTGAGCTCAAAGAATGTCTCACTGTCCAGTCATCTGATGAGCGAGCTCGTTGATTAACATCCGATATATACTTGGATTGATAGAGGAATAATCTTTGGAAGAAGAAACAACCTCAATTCCCAAGAAATATCGAAGTTGACTTAAATTTTTTATCTCAAAATGATCCTGCAACTGATTTTGCAATAGTAATATGCAATTGATTTGACCTAAATATGTTAATGAGATCAACTTTCTAAGCATCTGGAGTGCGGACTGCCTTGAAGTAGTGCCCCATATCCCACAAAAAATTTCAAGCTCTTTGGCATTGCGACTATGATGTAGAACAAGTAGCTGTTGATTACTTGGAGTAGGAGGACTGTCGTGCGTCCAAGGCCCAAAGAAAAGAAAACAGGTGATAGTACAGACAAAATGACTTAGACTTGGAATGGATTGAGACCAATAGTGTTTGACCTGGATCGGGTCAACGATCAAGAATAATTGCTTTGCTGTGAGCTTCTTCAGTTTTGAGCCGAATTCCATTGTTAGGCCTTCAAAACCCCTTTTTTGTCTTTTTGGAAAGAATTCATAAATTAATAATAAATCATAGGAGATTCCGAATTAAGTGTCGTTAGTTGAGTTGGATTCAAGATGACACATGTTTTTATGTTAATTAATTAGATTGTAATTTTCCTTTTTTGGTAATTTTCGTATAATTAGGGATTTTACCTTTATTATGGGGACGATTAGGATTTTGGTTGTTCCTATATATATTTTCTTATGTAATACGAATTAGGCATTGAATAATACACATTTTTTCGAGATATTCTCTTGTTACCCTCTTTGTGGATTTCGAGTATTTGTTATATACAATTAAAATCGTAGTGTTCTTTGTGTTGCTTTGTTCTACTGCGTCAAACTGCCTATGAACGGCTTAAGGTTAGAAACCTTGGCTTTCTGCGTGTTTTCACTGCCAGAACCCGAAGGGGCATTCTGCAATGCTTTCTTGAGCAATGCTACATCTGTCTCGAGGGAACTCAATTTTCCTCCGAACCATCGGTCCATGTAGAAACTTTGGAAAGTACACCAACAACTTCATTATTCGTCTGGCTGAAGTGATCAGATTCTGCCTGTTGAAGTTGTTCTTGTGATGCCTGCATCTCCTCGAACTGTTGGTACAACAAGCTATGGAGGTCTAACCAATTCCTCCAAACATGTCATCATTTTCCTTAAATCAACATTCGTTCTGCCAGCCATAGATCGATCTTTCTGCCAAGACCAACACTTTGATACTAAACTTTCATGGGGTAACTACTTGTTTTTCACTTTGTGAGGCTACCCATGAAGACGTTGCCACTGTAACTAGCAAAACAAACCCGAATATAGGAATACACAAAGTCACATCAAGGCAACTCACAAATTTACTAGAAAAATACTCTTAAACCTTATATTGGAGCTCTCTATAATCACAAGGAAACTCAATTCTAAGAAAGAACTCTTTACCTCTATAGAATGTCCAAGCACCACTATTTATACGAGATCATAGCAGATGACACCCCCATCTGCCAAGGGGCTGTAATAACAGTCTGCCTATTCTCTAGCATTGGTCAGTAAGGTTGCATCTTTGCGCAACACCGGACAGGTAGTTCCATCATTTCAGCACTTGGTGTGGAACTTCCCTTATCTGCATGCACTTAGACCAGAATGAGGCTAAAACCACCCACAACCGTCTCCCTCAAACTAGGTCGTGCTCAGTAACTGCTTTGACAGAGTCATGCACAACAACTACCCACATCCTTTTGGTCACATGCATTGAGTAGTCATGTGCCCACAATTCAGCAGCCAACTCTGACCATGTACTAGTATGCATGTTGGTTCAAACCAATGCCATGAAAGTCGAAGTCATGCACCAACATTGCCTCAATTGAACCCATCACGCGCTGCCATGCTTAGTCGGGTGGTCTCATGCTGGCTAAGACCACCCACAACCGTCTCCCTCAGACTAGGTCGTGCTCAGTAACTGCTTTGACAGAGTCATGCACAACAACTACCCACATACTTCTGGTCACATGCATTGAGTAGTCATGTGCCCACAATTCAGCAGCCAACTTTAACCATGTACTAGTATGCATGCTGGTTCAAACCTATGCCATAAAAGTCGAAGTCATGCACCAACATTGCCTCAATTGAACCCATCACGCGCTGCCGTGCTTAGTCGGGTGGTCTCATGCTGTCACGATCCGTACAAATCTATCAAACAACTTAGCCGCATCATCTTGATTCCAAACCTTGGCATGCCTTAGTGAAAGGTGCCACCAAGACCCATCATTGTGCACCCAAGTCAGTTAGGGTGTGACACTGTCCCATTATGTGCCTCTGACCTCCATTTGTTTTAATAATTGAAATTAATGGAAATATTTAGAGTGTATTTGGGATGACTTAAAAAAAAGCACTTTATAGTTTTTGACTTATTATAAGTCATTATCTAAAAAAACTAGTGTTTGGGATAACTTTTTAAAAACACTTTAAATAAGTAAAAGTAATTTTAACACTTAAATAAGTCAAAAAGTAGAAGTAAAAAAAATAAATTTTCCTTTTGATGAAAACATTTTTTTTTCACCCTCGCACCACTTGCCTCCCCGTTGTAGATGTTCTTATTCACAGACAACACCAATGACAATCACCTCGCTGATCACCGACGACGCTCAAGAGTGTATTACCATCGCTGCCGCCAAAAGTAGCCTCCTTTGTCACTGATCTTTGGTTTATTGCTGATCAAAATCCACTGCAATAAAGGTAAAACCTCTTCATTTTAAGTGATTTTATAGCTTCTATTTCAGATGTCTATTATCGTAAAGCAGCAATTCAATTTTTTGTTTGATTTCTTATGTGTTTCTATAATTTCATTTGAGGTTCTTGGGTAACATATATGACGAAATTTGTAGAGATTGTTGAATGATTTTGGAAAAAATATAATTTTATTTGATTCATGATTACTATGGGAGTTCATTACATATTAGATTGGTGATATTTTAATGATTTTTGTTGATCTGTGATAACATTTGTATTACCTATTGCCCACCAATTGTTTGATTTATGACCACACAGAATGAGCACGACAAAAGCATTAATAAGTGGAAGCAAAATATGGAAAACTCTTAGGTTTTCTTTGACTTGGAACTTTGACAAAGGGCTATTATAATTTCATTTCTAAGGTTTTGGTTCTTGGAAGTCTGGGACTGTTACATCTGGTTTTAGTACAATTTTCATTTTAGTGTTGTAATTCTTTGTTATGGTAGTGATGATTGTTTTAAATTTTGTGTGTGATGTCTAGATGCTTAAGGGTACATGACCCCAACCCAGCCCCCACCATCTACTTTTTGAAATTTCAACACTAACTCGTCTTTTCTTTTTTAATTTCTAATGTGTATTGTTACTTGGACCTTTGACACTGAAAAGTTTAGGATGATTGTATGTTTTTCAAGTTGATATGTGACCCTTTGGGACTCGGAATCAAAGACGGTGTTGCCCTACATATGGCACAACAAAGCTCGCTATCCATTTGTGAACCTTAAAAGCTTGGGAAAGTAGACTCTTACTTTGTCAAGCTTGCAGACACCATGGTGACATGGATCGAAGCTTGGGATGAACTTAACCCGACCAAGGACTTTGCTAAATTTCCCAATGTTTTTGCCCAGTGAAAGTTTTGATTGACAATAACTATCTTACTTTTCAGCAACTATAAAGCTCAATTATTTGCATTGTTACATCCTTTTATCCATGCTTTGGTTTACAGATTGGTAGTTGTAATTTTATTTTTTCTTGTTTGGTTTCATGAAACAATTTTGCTTTGACATGAATCTATAGTTTGATTTAACAATCAATTTTGCTAATATTATATGGGTTTGTCCAATTTAGTTGTTAAGTTTAATTATTATTATATGGATTATGCTAATAGCCTATGTATTTTGTGATGTTACTTTATATGGCTTCTGGTAGTTCTAGCAATGACAGAGACAAAGTATGCTTGAGTGCGGAGAATCATAAAACTTTGTTTGAATTATGTGTTATGGAGGTGGATAATACTTAGTTGGACTATGTAGTTTTTTTTGTATGATACCTTTATTAATATGATATTTTTATTTGTGTATTAATGTATGTGTAGTGTATATTTGTATATGTGCGTTCAATTTTATTAACAATTGTGACACAAATAAATATTTTTACATCCAAACATATTTTTTAAAAATACTTTTAGTCTAAGTATTTTGAATATCCAAACAATACTTATCTAAAATGCACTTTTGATAAACTTTTGATAAACACTTATTAAAAATGTATTTATGGGATTTCATAAGTCATCCAAAATGCACTCTTAATTGATATAAAATTAATAATTAAGGAATTAAATGGTGACAATTAAAAATTCAAAAATCATTTTAAACATGAAGCAAACTAAAAGATCTAATTATGACATTTAGCCAAATTTTAAAGCTGAGGGAGATTACTCCATTTTACTCCAAGCAATGCTATTGGGACATAATTTAGGAACATAACCTATTTTGACCAATGGAGTAGTAAAAAGCATTTAATGCTACAAATGAGTCTCATCATTAAATATATTCCCTATCACTTCACAGATCATAATGTATTATATCCCCCAAATTATGTCCATCAATTATGTCCCAATAGTATTAATGTTTTACTCCGAACTACGAGAGCTTTTTTCGTAAATAACCCAAAAGAAAAATAATAGTGAAGCGTCGAACGTGGCTAGAATGCTTGACACCTCATTTGGTTCTTGTTTTTTTTTTTATGTAAATTACAATCATACCTTTTGAGGTTTGTCACTAAATCACACAGACACCTTCAGATATGAAAAATTACATTGAAACCCCATGTCAGTAACATCCAACTAATAGATCTAACGGAATCTACAAAATGACTATGCTACCCCTGAATCAAAATCAAATGAAATAAACCTAACCTAAACCCAATTGACCGGATCACTTATCCTCCATCTTGCTTTCTCTCCAATGTTCTCAACCCTATTTCTATTTAATCACCACCATGGAACCACATACTGCCACAAATTAATACCATCGTCTACCACCAATTAACACCACAAGTTATCAAAAAATAAATAAATTAACATCATCGATTGTCATCCCCATCCCTCTTGAACCCATAATCCTAGTCCCACCATGCTGCAACACTCGCTCACTCCTTCAATAGTGCGATTGCTTTGAAACAAACAATTCATCATGTTTTTACTTGATCCTTGGCCAAACGATTCTTGAGCAATGAATCATTAGATTTATTGTGTTATTGGCAGATCTTGTTTCTCCTATAACAGCCTAATGAAGAAATGTTTTGAGAGAAGAAAATTGTCGGGTGGTTGTTCTGTGTATATAAGTTTGTTAGGAGAGAGAGAGAGAGAGAGAAAGACAGGTGTTGTAATGGAGAGAATTGTTCTGTGTGTGATTATGGGTCATTGATGGTGGTGGGTGATTGGTGGTGACAGTGTCATGGTGGCAAAATATGTGCGATGACAGTGGTTAATTAGCTCAATTAATGGATTTAATATTTCAAATCAGCTTAACTAAATTTTATGGTATTAATTTCTTAATTAAAGGGGTTTTCCATTACTTAACTAAATTTGTTTTGTTTTGTTTTAAAGTTAACCAACTTAATTAATGGGTTAATCAACAAAATTAATACAACTACTTATATGAACTTAATAAAATAGATGATGTCAATTTGGTGTGATTAAATGTTTGATTAATGGTTCATATGAGTTGGGGTTTTAAGAAAATTTAAAAATTATTTAGTTTTTCGTGATAGTTTAGTTTTGGAAAAATTTCAGTTACACAATTTTAAATTTACTATATCTTTAAGAACACTCCCTCTATTACCCAAAACATCACTAACCCCCTTCTAGTTTATATTTAAAAATCATTGACACCCCTTGTTAAACTACCTTTTCAAACCAAAATAAAAAACACCAAAATTACCCCTATATAAACTCTAAACAATCCTTCTACAAAACATTCAATTAAAATTTGAGCCAACTAAAATTTATTTTTGTACATATTAAAATTTGAGCTAATTAAAATTTGATTCGAGCTGATTAAATTTTATTTTTCTATGTATTAAAATTCTTTTTGTACGTATTAAAATTCGAGCGAATTTGAGTTCCACCTAAGCTATTAGCACGAATTAAAATTTACTTCAAGCTGATTAAAATTTATATATTTTTTTAAAATTCATTGCAATTAAAATTCTATTCAAGATGATTAAAATTCTATAAAACACAGGTAAATTTGAATTTTTATGAAAAAAGGCAAAATGGTAATTTATCACAACAGTACGGGTTGAAAATTCAAAATTTTTTAGAAGTTGGATGACGAAACAAATCTCACTGTTGGATTCATCTCGTGAAATCTAATTACCTAGTTAATTTTCATCGAATTCAAAGACAATCGATTTTTTTTTTTTGCGTTTTAGGAGACGATCGAGTGTTGCGTGATCTAAAAAAAGATATGGAATAAAATTTCGAAAGTTGAAAAATAATTTAAAAGAAGTTTATATAAAAATATTTTGAACTTGAACTAGTATGAAATTTAATTGTTTCGAGACAAAACTGGACCTGAGAATGGAGGACGCGTGGCGCATTGAGGGCCAAGGATTCCAAGGGGTATAAATAGGGGAGAAAATCAAATTTTCACCCCAAATTTCTACTGGGTTTAGTTGGAGAGAGGAAGAGAGGAAAAAAGAGAAAAACTCCAAATTCTGTCTACGATCTACAGAGTTCCTTTGGTCAGAATCTTTCAGGCCAAGTATTAAAGTCGATCTAAACGACGAGGGCTGCGCTTACGTACCAAAAAAGACAGATTTCACCAAAGTTTTCTAGACGAGATTTTGAGAAATCAAGGGTTTGATCTTGAGTAGTATTTTTGAAGGTTCTACCATTATTTTTACGCTTCAAGAGGTATGATTTTCTCCCTAATTAGGTTTATTTTTAAACATAGGAGGATTATATAGAATGGGTAGGGTGTTAGAGGTATATAACCAAGCGCAAAGCTAGAATTTTTGTTTATCCCGGGCTAAGCTAAACATTTATACCTTAGTTGTAAAATTTGGCCCAGACATCAACCCGGTGAAAAGGACTATGTCAATAGGTCACTGATCGAACGGGTAATATAATAAAAAATTAAAAAATAAATAATAATAAATAGGCTAAAAATTGACAATAATTATAAAAATAACATTAAACATGTAAAGTTAAGTAGATAAAAATCATCATACATGTATCCATATTCAATGTATTTAATTTTCAATACAACTTGTAAAGTTAAGTAGAGAAAAATACCTATATTAAAGTTCAAGGGTCCAAGTCTTAGTCCAACTCTTCGACAATGTATCAATCTAAGCATAATTCATGTAATTTGCACTCTTCAAAGTTCAAATGGTTCATGTGGCACTCATATTTCATGGTTCATGTAATATGATATAATTGACCATGAAATATGTTGTAATGTGGTTGAAATGGTTCATGTGGCACTCATAACATATTGAACATGAAATTAGTATCTTAATTTAATATTACATTGCATATGCAAGGAGACATCATATTCATGAGCATTAGACATGAGTGTGGGTGTATGTGAATGATTTGATCAAACACCATTCATGGTGGATGATGCGTTTGCTTGGAATGGTTGGACCGAGGTTCAACTGAGTCGCATGGTTTACATTGAAAATTAGATCGAGATTAACAAGATCCTCGAGTGCAAGACCCGGTGATTCAGATACGTACTCCGTTGGTATTGAGTCCATAAAGTGTGTCGGCGTACGCAGAGCCCTTGGTGGAAGTCTATTAATGTCATGACGGTTTAGTGTCCATTGGTGTGAATCCATAAATACTCACCCCAAGAAAGATTCGGAGATTTTAAATAGCCATTGAATGTGTAACATCAATGACGAGGGCTTGAAATGCCCGAAGATCATACGCATAGCATTTGCATGGGTTGAGAGAGCCGGTGAAGGCTCGGATTAAAGTGCATGAGTGAGCTTTATCCCATTTCATGACATGACATAGTAATTTTCAACATTGAATTGCATATTCTAGATGAGAATTGTTGTTGCTTGTTGAATATTGCATGTGAACATTTTATATGCACTTAGGTTGGGGAGTAGCCTCTTTAAGAAATACCCTACTGACCGTGGGTTACCTTTTACGGGGACAACATTTCAGATGTGGGATATGTGCCGGTAGACGGCTCTCAATCGGGCCCTAATGGGTTGAAGAAAAGTTGAGATGTGACTTTTGAAACATGTTTTGTAAATTTTTTTATGTTATTTAGTTTTAGACATGTGATATTTAAAAGATTGTAAAGTGAGCTGTATTTTGTTTAAAATTGATGTTATATGAGTTTGGTATGATGTTGTATAAGTTTGAAATGGATTGGAATTGAAAAATGAAAGAATCGTAGAAAAACTGGTAAGACCTATCGGTAGAACGACGAATTCTTCTACCGGTAGAACTTTTCCAGTAAGCTAAACCTACTGGTAGAAATTTAAGTTTTGTGGTAGAACTTTTTCAGAAGGTTTTCCTACCGCTAGAACATGGTCATCTTCTGCTGATAGGTTTTCTTGAAATTTTAAATTCTAAGAGCTTTTGTTATGCTTTCGGGTCTTGAGTTCTTTTGTTTAAATGATACAAATGTACAATAAATCAGAGTAAATTGATGTATATTGAACATTAGATGAGTCATGTGATTGAATGGTATACAAGATATGCATTTGGGAGTCCCCGATACAAGAAAGACTCTTCCCAAACTTTGTGTTGTTGTGATTCCGATAAATGAGATGTTGTGCCGTGGTGTCAGGTTATGCGGCATTCACGAAAATTTCTACTCGTTGATGGGTGATCAACGAGTTGACAAAGGACCCTGGTTTTAAGGGCGTCACAAATTTATTTTTTATGTATTATAAATTTGAGTTGATTAAAATTTATATTTTTTATACATCAAAATTCGGACCTATTGAAATTCAATGCGGGTCGGTTAAAATTTGATTCAAGCCAATTAAAAATAAATTTTAATCGGCTTGAATAGAATTTTAATCGACTCAAACTTGAATACGTAAATAAATATAATTTTTAATCGACTCGAATTTTAATACATAAAAAAAAATTTAATTAACTCGAATATAATTTTAATCGGTTAGAATTTTAATATGTAATTGAAGATATATCTATCTAGAAGGGGAGTGTATGAAGTTTATCCTAAAATATATCACGAGTAATTTAGTAAAATTGTATCATAGTTAACACTTTTAATCTGATAGGGGTGTCAATGAAAATTCAAAAATAGAGGGAACATCCTTAAAAATATAATAAACTAGAAAATGTGTGAATAAAATTTTTGCTTTAATTTTTATAGTGGTAGATTTTGTATGGGTAGTTTGGGAATTTTGTGTTTAAAATATGCTGATGTCATCAAAGTTAGATGACTTCTCAAACGAATTATAACAGTTTGGGGTGTTATATGGAACCAAACCTGAAGGGAGCACTGTGTTATTTTTCTGTCATTTAATGGCAAACCTCAGGGGCCTCAATGTAATTTACCATTTTTTTTTTTGGCTGGTTTCGTTTGGTTCTTGTTGAAAACCAAGTTTCCTGC
This sequence comes from Ilex asprella, assembly GCA_023539305.1. Classification (NCBI taxonomy): domain Eukaryota; kingdom Viridiplantae; phylum Streptophyta; class Magnoliopsida; order Aquifoliales; family Aquifoliaceae; genus Ilex; species Ilex asprella. The sequence goes on along the minus strand of JAHQCQ010038298.1, from coordinate 11,098 downwards.
CAAAAACAATCCTTTTACGAAACAGTAGCCCAAATTCTCGGTATCACCCACGCCTACCAGCAGACTTATAGATATTCGTATGTAAATTCAATTGAATCAGTTCATCGATTCGATAATGCATGCTTTACCCAGATGGCGAAACGTTCTGATTTTCAAGAACACAGTCATTCAATCAACAACATCATCGACGTCTGATTTGGCTTCGTTTCATTCTACATCGACTTGCTACGAGAAATGGAAGAACAAGTGGAACTCTGTGAGTAATAATTTTCATCTATGTTTTGTATTTCATTACATTTGATGGTCTCATTATCTATTTTAAAAGCTAAAGTTGGTCCTTTTTTTCCAGAGCTTTGTATGATGTGGTGGAATCATTTCAATTCACCTAAAGTTTGAAGCTAAGGTTTTCTTTTGATGTTAAATTAGGTGATACCTAAGCCTTTTCTCTGGATCTGATTAAGCAAATCACAATCTCTTTCCCTATTAAAAAATTGGGTGACAGTTTAGCTTTTTGGGTTTGTTTAAGCAATCATAATTCTTCTCCCTATTTATCTAAATTGGGAAAGCTTTGTTTTGTTGATGAGTAAAGGGTGTCTAAATAACAAAATTTTGTTTCTTTGGTCCGTGCCGGTTAATGTTGATACTTGATAGGGCTAAGCTAAGTTCCTGAGCATCTACCAATGAAATTATTCCTTGGTTGCTATATTAAATTAGACGGGTTTGAAGTAACAGCTGAACTGAGAGGGTAATTTTTAAGGTGGAAAATTTAGCTATAATATGAGGAGCAAAGTGTGTCCAACTCAACTCACCTAAAATTAATGAGGTGAATGGAGAATGAGAAGGGATTCAAATCTCCTCCATTATCCCCTTCTCTTCAATTTCTCTCAATACAGAACTAGACGAGTGACACGGATAAAATTCTGAATCTCAATGGACAAAATTTTTTCTTTATTAGAAAATTCTTTAATAATGGTTAACACTCTACCAACAACAAAATGAATGAGAAAACATCTTATCCATAGAAATTTAAAATCTTATACATGTCACTCATCTAACACTTTATTGAGGGAAATTAAAGGTAAGGGATAATGGAAGAGATCTAAATTCAGTAGATGTGCTGGTATAATAAGAGGAAGCTTTTAGAGGATAGAAAATTAACAAGAAAATGATTAATGTATTCAATGTTATCTTTGATAATATTGATCAAACAAAGAAGAGAAAAGAGAGAAAAGGAAGACAACATATTAATTCTACCTTATTCTGTTAGAGTAATCATCTTAGATGCACAATACAAACCCTTATATAGTAGGACAACATAAAATAAAGAGAAGACTAAACTACCCCTAATATCAATACTAATAATAAGCAAAACCCTTTTAAACCCTCCCTCAAACTAATGATTTGGTAGAAGAGAACATCAAGAGTTTGCTAAGAAGAAAATAAAAACGTGCATTGGTATAAGATTTTATAAAGAAATCCACTAACTATAGAGTGGAAGGCACAAAAGGAAGAGAGATGGTGCTCATCTGAAGATGATGACGCATAAAGTGACAATCAATCTTAATATGTTTTGTGTGCTCATGAAAGACTGAGTTATGAGCAATCTGAATAGTATTGGTGTTGCCACAATACATAGGAGTTGGAGTAGATAAAGAGATGCCAAGATCAGTAAGGAGCCATCATAACCAAACTATCTCAGCTGTAGTGGATGTCATAACACAATATTCAGCTTCAGTAGAAGAACATGTAACAACAGTTTGCTTGTTTTTTTGAAGAAATAAGAGAATCACCAAGAAAAAGGTAGGAGTCAGTTGTGGACTTACAATCCATAGAGCCACCATTCCAGTCGAGTAAGCCCCGAGTTCCATAGGGGAAAAGGAGAAAAATAATAAACTCTGATGTAGAATACCTTGAAGATACCGGAGAATACGAAGAACAACAACTCAATGAACAGTGGTGGGGACGAGTGACTGACAATATGAACAACATAAGCGATGTCTGGAGACTGGAGGAGTGACTGTAAGATATACCAAGCTTTCAACAATAGTGCGATATAGTGTAGGACCAGGCAAGGGAGTACCATCAGAAAAAGAATAATGAACATTGAGCTCAAAGGTATTTCAATTGTTCGATTATTTCATAAGCGAATTCACTGAATAACATCCGATGCATACTTAGACTAAGAAAGAAGATAGTCTTTAGGATAGAAAACAACCTCAATGCTCAAGAAATACTTAAGCTAATCCAAATCTTTTATCTTAAAATGATCTTGCAACTGAGTTTTCAATAAACATATACCAACAGTGTCATTATTCGTAATAATCATATCATTAACATATAGTAAGAGAACAATAAAACTTGAGGAAGTAGACTGTTAAAAATAGCAGAATCATGATCATTAGCTCAAAAACCCAAGTCACATATGACTGAAAAAATTTGACAAACTATGCTCAAGGAGCTTGTTTAACGTCATATAAAGCTTTATAAGGTCGATATACTTGACCAGGAATTCAGGAGGAAGAGTTATTAAAATATCTTCATTTAAATCCTGAAGAAGAAATGCATTTTTTACATCTATCTGAGACAAACTCGACTGGCGAATGACAACAACTCCAATCACAGTGCGAACAATGATCATCTTCACAACAGGAGCAAGTGTCTCATCATAGTCTTGACCATACCCCTGAGCAAAACTCTTGGCTACTAACTGAGCCTTATATTATTCCACAGAACAATCAGACTTTGTTTTTATCTTATAAACCCACTTATAGTCAATGGAGCGTTTATCATGTGATAAAGCCACTAACTCCCAAGCTCTAGTCTTATGTAACGCTGACACCTTCTCATCCATAGCCTGTTACCCAAGTGGATAAAGTAAAACCTCTTTTTAGGAGGTAGGGTTAGATAGAGAGTGAATAAATGTAAGAAAAACACAAAAGTGAGGAGAGTTATAAGAGTTGAGGAAACCAAACTGTTCAGGGCATTTGCGAGATGACTAAGGGTAGCGTGGGATATAATCCATAGTATTTGAACCTGATTGGGTAGCAAAAGGAGAGAGGGGAGACACAACATCCATACACGGGACAATTGGAGTCCAGCGAACATATGTATGTACAATAGGGGGACGAGAAACAATCAACTCAAAAAAGAGAGAATCTGACACAGTTATATCACCAACATATGTGTCATAAGAAACATCAGCTTGAGAGGGATCAATGTATAGTAGATCAAACTTATTCATTGAGGAAGAGCGGGATGGAATTGAAAAGAAGGGGATATGCTCCATAAAGGAAACATATCGAGAGACATAAAGTTCGTGGATAATAGAGTCATAGCAACGATACCCCTTTTGACTCTCACAATAACCAAGAAAGACATATAAAACTGAACAAGTAGAAAGCTTGGTGCGAATAACAATAAGGAGCAAAACAAAACAAGTACAACCAAACACTCATAAGGAAAAGTAGTTTGGTGGCTTACCACACAATTTTGCAAATGGGAAGACTTCAAAGATGAGAACAATAGGAATGCAGTTGGTGAAATGAACTGTTGTAAGAATTGTTTCTCCCCAAAAAGAGTTTGAAAATGTGTTGATAATAGAAGAGAATGACTGTCTTTAGAATATGATGGTGTTTGCGCTTGGTAACACCATTCTGCTTAGGTGTGTCAATGCAAGAGGATTGATAAAGTACACTATCACATTTCAACAAGCCATGAAAAGAAGTAAGAGTGTATTCACCAGCCTGATCACAACGAAAGTATTTAATGACAGTGAAATATTGAGTGCGTACTATGGAAAGAAAAGTAGTGAAGATTGAAAAGAATTCAGATCGATGCTTCATCAAGTATACCCAAATTTCTTGGTATAATCATTATTAAAGGATATATAATATCTGGACTCTCCTTGTCTAGGAATAAGAGCCGACCCCAGGTTTCAGAATGAACAAGATTGAATGGTACATGAGAATGAGTAACATTTTTATTGAAAGGTAATGCAGTAATATCATGACTCTCTAAACTTCCTCAACTACTAGTAGCAATTAAAAATTTTAAATGAGAATGAGAAACATGACCAAGACGAGAATACTACAAATAAAAACTAGAAGACTATGGACTCAAACAAAAGAAGATAAATAAACAATAGAGGCAACAACTTCTAGAACATGGAATTCTCTTACACATATAGTCCTCTATTTCTACGGCCTATCCCAATCACGTTCTTGGTCTGTAGATCCTGCACAACACAACCAGAAGAAAAAAAATGAACCAAAAATCTTGAATACAATAATTCGATGACTGAAATTAAATTCAAAGTGAGTTGGGGAATGTAATAAACACCGGGAAGTCTAAGATGAGAAGAAATAACTGTTCTAACACTTGCTAAAGACATTTGAGTGCTGATGGTTGCAAGTACAGATACAAATGGTGTGGGAGGGGGAAATAATAGATGTAAATAAAGAAGAATCACTATGATGCGTTGCACCTGGATCGAAGGTATACTAGAAGGGCGTGAAGTGAATGAGCCTACTGATGTTGGGACTATGAGAGCACCATGCTGATGGAGAGAAAGTATCTTCTGTAATTAATCAACAATCATACTTAGATCGGAAGCTGATGAGGGTGACTCAACCATTGGTGGTGCATCTGCTACTGTATGACAGTCTTTAGGCTTAAAAGATTGATTCAATGATTCCTTGGCATTCTTATTCACTAATTTTGGACATTGGGCCTTTTAGTGACCCTTCTCACGACAGAAGCTACACTCATATGAAGTTGCTCGATCTCGTACTTCCTCTGTGAACTAGGCACCTTAAGGGGTACGACCAATACAGTTTGATTAGGTAATGAAAGAAAACCTTTTCCAAAAAGAGTCTTAAGACGAACCTCTTCTGCTAGAAAAGCTCATGAACTACTGTATCTACTGATGGTAATGGATGATAATGGAGATTTGAACCACAAAGTCCCTCAAAGTCATCTCTGAGTGTCATCAAGAATTGTACCAACCTCTCCTCCTCTCTAAAAATGCGGTACGCCTTACTAGCATTCAGTTTAGCTGGTTCAATAAGTGCTAACTGATCCTAGTATCCAGTCATAATTCAGTTTAGCTGGTTCAATAAGTGCTATCACCTTGATGTGCAGCTCGAATTTCATGCTTTAAGTTGATATTTTTTCTCAAAATTTGATTGTACGAACAATGTGGTTAAATAATCCCAATTTTCCTTGCAGTAATAAACTTAGCTAAATGAACACCAATAGTCTGATCTAAAGAATTGTTAACCCAAGTAATAATCTTGATATTATTGACAGACATCCCACTAGTTCTTTAAATCAAAATACTTTTTCGCCTTGGTGTTTGTTAGAGCTGCCACCATCAACATAACTCCATGTCTGTTTACCCAGTAGAAAAAGTTTTCATTATATAAGCCCAATAAATATAATTTCAAGTGGTTAATTTTTCACTGATGGCTGGAAGATAATCTAAATCCCCACTTGCCATGACTAGATCACAGGAATCAAAATCAAAATGAAAGCTCTTTTGACTAACAAATACCCAATCAACCAATAAAAGAAGCAATTCTCCAAACAAACAAAATGGAGACAATTGAACAAACTATATGAAAAACAAACCAATTAATCATACTGCAAGCTAAGGGATTACATTCACCACGAAGAGCAACAAAAATTACAGTCTCTATTCAACAACAAAAAAGAAGGACCAAACTACGGTGAACGAGAACAAGAAACCATAAGCTTCCACCAAATCAAAAACAGTTAACCAGAAAAAGCTTTCACCCAACCAGAAACAGTTTGGCAAAGAAGAAAGGAGCCAAGATTTCCACCCAAATCACTTCACCAATTTTAGGCCTTTGTGCCAAACCCAAGAACCCTATTTCGCACCTTGTGGAAGGAATTCGAACTAGAAAACTCAAGGAAATTCAATTGTGATTTCAAATCTCCGATTTTGCAAGAATAAGAGTGCGAAAATCTTTCAAAAATAAAAAATCCAACAATTTGAAATACTAGGAAACTAGTGGTACCATGACGTTACCCATGAAAAATCGAACATGTGGGTGTCTCCGGTGACTTCCGGTTGTTGACGTTAGCATTTAGGCATATGAAGTCATCCCTAACTCTTCAATTTCTTCCTCTGATGAATATTACTATATTATTTTCGTGCGTAGGATCGTAAAAGCTTTGATTCCACGATAATATTGATCAAACAAAGAAGAGAAAAGAGAGAAAAGGAAGAAAACATATTACGGCTACATTGATAAGTCAGAGTAATCATCTTAGACGCACAATGCAAACCCTTATATAGTAGGACAATATAAAATAAAGAGAAGGCTATACTATCTCTAAAATCAATACTAATAATAAGTAAAACTCTATAGCAATCTTGTCATTGAAAGACTTTGAAAATAGAACAGGAGAATTTGGATGGGAATGCTTGATGTAGATGTTTGGTGTATTTCAATTTTATCTATAGGAATCTAGGATTTTATTTAGTTAGGATTTTTTTTTTGAAATATCTTATGGTCTATTGGTAGTTGGTCTCTTGTTATTAAAGAGTTTAATAGAGTCAGGTTGTGCTGGCTCATGGTTGGATCTAGAATTTTTCCTTCTATAATTTAATAATTTTCTCCTTTCCCACACGTGTTTTTACCTTTTTTCTACTCATCTATAATGAAACGGACTAGAATGTGATGCACCTTTTCCGCATGCAAAGTCATTTATTCCTTACAACAAATGAGCTGGTCACATGCGCCTCAACTAGGGGGTCCTTGTACAAGAATTGGTGCATGTTGTGGGACTACTTGAAATATTTAGGAGAGGATCAATCAATTTTGGTTCAGAATTCAGATTGCTTTTATTCTTATTCTCTATATTAGACATAAGTTAATTAGTGTAGGGTAATATTGTAATTACCAGAATATTACTTTGTTATAAAGAAGACAGTGTAGGGTAACCTAACCTACACAACCGGTTGTTCTTTTCTTCTCTGCCTACTCTCTTTCTCTCTTCCTCCTCTTGCGAACCGTAATATTATTTTTACTATTTCAACTTGGTATCAAAACATCTATTTAAGATTGTAGAACATTGTAAAATATCAAAGAAGAGCTTGGGAGTCTTAATAGTTGCTAACATCACTCGTTAGGCAGCAATTTCTGCTGGTCAGAACCTACCTCCGGCATTGGTTTTTGATGAAGAGTATTATGGTGATTTTTGTGTATTTTTTTGAATCTGAGTAGTTTTTTCTATTTTCGAATATTTTTCGGGAAAATAGGTTTATTTTTTTGATTCTCTGTTCTTGGACTACTTGTTTGGATATAAACTTGTGGGTGCCGAGTAGTCCTAAGGAGGCGTTTCCCGAATCTCCCAGGCTTCTTTGGTTATTTTTGGACATGATTTTTGTGTCCTAAGTGTGCCAACACAGCTGTTCTAGCCAGTTTCAGCGTGGATTTGGTACCAGTTTATGTTATTTGGCTTTTATGTGTGGTATTCTCTCAGGTCTAATAGTTTCATTCGTGGTGCAAGAGTGTTGAAATGTATTGGGTATTTGGTTCGTTGGCCACTGTTATAGTGTATTGTGTTGGGTGGTTGTGGTATATTGTGTTTTTTGGTTTGTTGACTACTCAATGCAGCCTTTCTTGGCTCATTTTTTGGTTTTTTTGGGTGTATTTGTGGTTGTTTGATGTTTTGTGAAGTTTGCTATAGTGATAGTGATTTCTGAGGATGTCAAAGATACTTTAGTTGAATCCCAAATGGTAACTAGAATGAGTTTTAAATTTAGATGTCCTGAGTTTGAATCTTGACAGTCTTATGGGGCCAGACAGTGAGAGATTTATCCCTCATAAATACCCTAGTCTCGACGTAGATGACTGATGTTTAATCGGACCGGGCGATTAATCGAGGTGCGCGTATGTTGATGCGTATGTTGATCCAGACAGTCTTGACCATTGAACAAAAAAGAAAAAGAGATACCTTGGTTGATGATTTCGTTTGATAGGTTCATTCTGTTGATGATCAGGTTCGACAGATCAGTTCCATCAAATTGAATGCACATCATTATAATCTTGGCCTCATGTCATTAAGGTTTTCTTGTATGCCAAAAGGAAAGTCAAGTATCTAACTGAGAGTCCTCCCAAGACTACAAATTCTTGAATAGTGGAGCAATAATTCCTTGGTGATAACTTAGTTGTGGTTTAATATAGAGCCTGACTTTGCATCTAATGTTCAACTTCTAGATACAAGTAAGAAGATATGAGACTCTCTTGAGTAGATGTACTCACGAGAGCATAATATGTCCCCGACAAGGATCTAAATGTCATGTCGAAACGTCCGAAACGTTTCAGAATTTCAACACATTGATACGAAACATGGGTGGAATCCCAAAATTCCAAAGTTTCGGTCGAAACGTTCATGTGTCGAACCGTTTCGGTCGAAACTGTACCGTTTCGATGAAACGATGATCACAAAAATCTCAGAAAGAAAAAAAAAAGCAAAAGATTCGCTAAAAATTCACAAGCAAAACGTCAGAACACAAGTCCTCTAAGTTCAGAAATCACATGCCAAGCCGTTCAAGTTCAGGTCTTCCAAGCAAAAAAAAAAAAAAACAGAGAGAAGAGAGAGAAAGCACCAGACGAAATCGAAGAGACAACTACTATAGACCAGAAATTGAAGGACAATGCTTCAGTAACTTATCTCCTTGAGTCCAGATTTGAGCATATCCAACGCAATCTAGGGCTTGACAGTTCCAGATTTGAGCATATCCAACGCAATCTAGTGCTTGGGAGTTGTCTTCATCGCTGCGACCACGAGCTGCAAGCATCGGTATGTTTCTCTCTCTCTCTCTGTGGGGCACCGACATCGCCCATCGCCTTCTCTCTATCGCTCTGTCTGAGTCGTCGTGGTCTATTGTGCGTGCGTCTTCTACCTTTTTTTTGTGTCCATAAGTATGAATAATTATATTTTAATACCCCTGTAATTATATTTAATTCATACTGTAATTACATTTAATACCTCATATAATTATATTTAATACATCATATAATTACATTTAATACCCCACAGTAATTACATTTAATAGTTAATACCCCATATAATTATATTTAATACCTACTGTAATTACATTTAATACCACACTGTAATTGCATTTAATAGTTAATACCTCATGTAATTATATTTAATACCCACTACAATTACATTTAATACCCAATAACTAATTTAAGTGATTTTCGCCTTATGTCAAGTTGTTTTCCCTCCAATTTAAATTTATTCTTGTATAAATGGATATTAACCCAATACATATGTTTAATTAATCAATTATTTAGCTTATCTTTATAAATAAATGAATTTTATTTATGTTTTCATATTTTTTTTTTGCGTTTGCATTGCGTTTCTGAAACATTTCCGTTTTTAAACTGATCGAAACGTTACTTCGAAACGAAATTTCGATCCTTGGTCTCTGGTCTATGAACTTTTTGATCGTTTGTTTAATACCAAGTCTCTGGCTGAATATTATAGTGCTTTGAAAGGGCTATTGTTTATTAGCCATTGAGTGCTGATCGAGAGATACATCGACGACAAGTGAAGAGTTTTAGGTTGCTTTAATCTTGTCCAATCTTAATTTTGACTATTGTGTATTTAAGGATCAGATTTTGGCTAAGTGAGAAACTCTCAACTACTATCAATGCTTATTCCCGTCTTCAGAGAGCCTCTTTGACTCGAAGGACTTCTTCATCCTCACAGGAGTCATTTGCTTTATTCTTTAGTGGCAATAGTCATGGTGTTCGTGGAGGAGTTTGTCGCGATGGTCGCCATCCAGCCAAAGGTGGTAATCGAAAGGTTAGAGGCAATAGTCTTGGAGGACGTGGTAATTGTTTTTGAGTGAAAATGTTCTTGTTGTGGGGCTACAAGATATACTGAAGATTACTGTCGGGATAAATATGGAAGACTCGACTTCTAATTAGGTTTTTGATGACTTGACTGCTCTTATATCTTAATCATCGATGGTGGACATGCATGACATCTACATCTGGCTTTTATGATGATCTTATTTCTCAACTAAGTTAGCTCATTCAAAAGTTGTCTTCACTCTCTCCATTTGGCTACTTTTGCTTTAGACACTTGAAGTATTTTTGCACATGTGGTAGCCCAATCAACTTCACAATCTTAAAAAATTAATATGAGAGCTAGTGCCTATATATCTAGTATTTTCCTCTTGTATTCTAACTTTTGTTCTTCTAACTCTCGAATTGTGTTAGCTGATAGTTCCTTTAGCGTGGTGTGTGGGACTAGTGACCTCCATCCTACCGAATGTATGTCATTAACATATGGTTTATTTGTTCCTCTATTTTTTTAATTTATTATCTGTGACTTAGTTAACTAAGTCTTTACAGTGTTGAGCATAGTTGTTAGTATCGTACGATACGCGATACATATCGTACAGTACGTTACGATACAGGGCCAAAACGATACGGATTGCAGTTCTGTATCGTTTTTACGTTGTAACGTCCGATACATGATACGTTTTTACGATACGATACTTATCGGTACGATACGCACGATATGTGTAAATGCTCTTTTTTTAATTTTTATTTTTATGGAACGTTATTTTGGGTTAGGTAGGTACTCCAACAAACATATGGTCCTGTGCAGTAGAAGAAATGATGTTAATTTATTTACAAAGCCAAATATTTTTTTTTTGTTTTTTTGTATCAAAATTTTTGAATCTTGATTAATGTTAATTTTTTAATTTATTTACAAAGTCCAGTCTCTTTGGTGTTTGAAGTTTGAATTAGTGAACTATGATTGTGAACTTTACATTATAATATTAGTGGACTATGTTGATGACTTGAATAGTTGGTGGAGTATTAATGAAATGCTATGTTTTTATGAATGTATGATTTTTTTTCAAAGATAAATATTTTTTTTTATTATTTATTTAAAATTGCACCGTATCTTATGATAAACGATATGATATATGGTACGATACACTATTTTTAAAAAACGATACGTCTTCCGATACACGATTTGATAACTATGGTGTTGAGTGATTTTTTTTGCATTTTGTATTTTTCAAGACCTCTAGACAAAG